>JAXQQM020086428.1:195000-291819 GCA_034641835.2 Pinus albicaulis
TGTCAAATTCATTAAAATTGATGACATCGGATTCCGTTTTCTGTATGATGTTACTTGAATTCCTCCTTCCTAGTGGCTCGTAAAATGTACCAGGCTGGATTTTGTCTCCGAAGGACAAACTTGGCATCACAAGCATATGTTATTCCTCTTCCTTCAAGCTGAGCTGTCAAACAAATAATCGTACTCACCGGTGAATCTGGTGGGGGAAAATGGAACCACATTATAGTCGTGTTGGTAGTATGTCGCTCTTGAACATGGCACTTGTCTACGTTCATGTCGCGGGACATCTCTATCTCATTATTTTTTTGCCTCCATGGGTTTGGAAAATCTCTTTTGACCACTCATTTGCCTCGCATCCCTCGATGTCAACACCGCCACCTAGTGTCGTGCCGCCGATATGTTCAAGAGAAGTTTGCCTCTAAATTTTTCAACCTCGCCATACTCCTTCTCTCGTTGGTCTTGATTCACAAACATCATGTTCCTCTCTGTCTCGTGCCGACGATGTAGGCAACATTATGGCCCACCTTCGATCGAGGTCACTTCCCTATCAACTCCGCCCTCATTATCCAGAAGTTGATCTAGAGACTCCTTTTATGTACCTTGGAGCCAACATGCCTTCAATGGTAGGTTCTTCACATTCGATGCAAGGTCCACATCATTGGCCTTCAATCGATTGACTTTGTGGGTGACCAACGTCGTATCACCGTTCACATTCCATGGATTGTACCTTTCGTACCTTGAGATTCATCGGTCGCCACCGGTGGTTTCTTTCACGTTTGTTAACAACTCTTCTGTCATTGGTTGGTACTCGACAAATGCTCTTGCACAGCTCGACTTCAGCTCACATATTCACATGCTCGAATTTGCACTTTAGGACAGTCGCAGATGGGAGCGCAATACCGTGGGTTTTGTCTAATAAAATCTAGGTTGAGGGTTCTTTTGTGGATTACCAAGTGACTTGTTATATGACTCTTTTCGATTGAGATGGTCGCGACCATACCTCCGAGTCTATTTTTTGATCCCTACCGCTAGCTATGTCCATACCCTCGGATATCATTGTTTATGTACTCTATTATGGGATGGCCGCGCCCATACCACATGTCATGCATCGTATGTATCGGGCTTGTATTCGTACTCGCTAGGTTTTCTAACAAGTAGTGTTTGGGTCGAACACATTCTCATAAAGAATTTCATCCCTCCCTCTCTCTCGTACCTCATGCGTTTCTGTGCATCTATTACACAACAATTTTTCACCGTCCTCGTAATCCCCTCACCCCACATATTGGATATTATTTCCCATGACCTATGAGCTACAGCGATCCTCTCCGCAAGCACCTTCCCTTTACATCCTTCGATACAAGAACATCATTTCTCTTTCGTGAGGAACACTTTCTCAGCCCATAAAAACCTATGTTTTGGAATCCTGGGTACGGGTAGCTAGTTAACTCCGTCGCGCCAATATGGAGGATGCAGGCCACCAGTAGTGTCATGCGCCACTGGTCGGTGCTCGTCTCTTTATTGTACCCGTGCCGCCTTTTTTGGGACTAATGAAATAGAGGAGGAAGTTTCTCTCTAACCACCTCCTGGATGAGTCATAGGAATTGGTTAACTCGGATGAGCCACCTTTGATCTCCCTCTTTAGGCAAAGGGTTTTCTCCTCCCATGGGAAACTCCTAGAATATAGGTCTCCCTTCCATGATTATAGGGATCCTAACTCTCTCCCTATCCTCCATATAAATGAGCTTTCTCCCACCATGAAAGCTACGAAGCAAACAAAGAGGATTATGTAGCTCGAAAATGCCGAACTTGGAGAACCAAGTTATAGTCGAACAACCGAGGAGGTATATCAACAAGGAACTCCCATCGAGATGTCCCTTATCTCATCCAAATTTCCCTAACGAGCTTTGAGACGTGCTTTGCCCAAGCGCTCGAGGAGACCGCAACATCGCAGCATGGTAGTATCTCTTCTTTCTACCTATTAATATAAGTGACTATTGTCTCGGTTCCCCATATTGTGTTTTGTCTTTATCGAATGCAATATGCTAGTGTTCTCCGACCGACTAGTGGATTTTAGATGGAATTAGTATGTGGTATGTGGTATGTGGTCGTCGTTTATGATCTTTTGTGCAGTGTTCAAATGTGATAGGTGGGAGGGATTGTGACTTGTCTTCGATCGTGAGAGAGCGACTTCATCATCACTTGCTGTGCGGCGCGACGATAACTTCTTGGACCACGGTGTCGGCCATCTTATCAAATCCTCTTTCATTCAAATATCTAGGAACCTACACTCTAGCATGCATTCCTCATTTCTAGACCCAACCTAGGGCTAGTGGGATCGCCTCGTCCACAAGTAGGATTTACCTCGAGTAACAATATGGTAATAGTATATTAAATGTGCGTTTTTATTACATGATTGGTCAACACCTCTTAGAAGGAAAATACTACCATAATCCATTGGATCACAAATAAATTTTTTGTTCCATGCTACTCAGGATCTCACCTCATGAGATTTTTCACATTAGTGAGCTCTCCCTAGTCTTATGACTAACGACGTAAAGCAACATATGTGTCTTTTTCTTAGTGGACTAGTTCATAAATCTTTGATATGTGGGAATTCGAATAAGACCTAAGAAACTTATATGTTCTCTCATTTACCAAAGGTTAGGTATTTATTTCCATGTGTCGTGCATACATCCCTTTCGATGGAATTGAAATACATATTGGAGGCTAAATATCTCTTAGATATTATTTATGTGGTGGTTCTTCTGCAAGGTACCTCAACTTTATAATTTTTTGTTTGGAATAAGACATTTTCTTCCCGCCTGACACGATGGTATAGGCCCTAATACCCATAATATGCCATATTTTTGTTAAATGGATTACCATTTCATTATATTGGAATAAATATCGAATAATATGAATATGAATATAAGGTGAAATTAGGGTTATAACTTCCTAAAGATAAGAATGGGGTCATAACTTATGAATAAGATTTTAAAACTCCTTTCCTAAACAAGTTTTTTCTAATCTTCTCTGATGATATCTCCGATCTATATAAATCACGGGAATCACAGATAGAGCATGTTGATAATCGTAGCTCCAACTACCGAGAATCAACCATTTACTCATTAAGCACTCCAACATGTGCTTTTGCTCTTAAACTTCTGAAGGCTTTGGGTCACATTGCAAGTTAGGGAAGGAGCAAGAGTTTATACCAAGAAAGTGGGGGCTACGTATGATGGGACATGTATGAAAACATTTAAAATATTGAAGGCATTCTTAGAAATTACATCATACTATAAGAGATTTGTGAAAATTTATGGAAAATTCCCAACTCCCTAACTTCATCCCTTAAAATGAATTCCTTTATTTGGAGTGAGGAAGATATAAAATGCAAGTTTTAACCCTATATATTTAATTGATATAAAAAAATACTTAATAAACATATAATATATGCAATGGTGCACAAAGATAGACATTAACATAAAGAATTTTACCTTGGAAATCCAAACCAAGAAAACCATAAGATTTCTCTAGGATATTCTTATTTATACAACTACAATAAAATATCTATATCCCATGGAATCCATAAACCACCAAACTATTTTCCCTATACTAGAATACATCTGTCACATTCCTTTAAAAAAATTAGAGAAACCATGGGATATACATCACCATGTGCCACAAAAATAGTAAAAGTCAAAATAATGTGGTTAAAACCACTCAAAAAAATATGCAAAAAAGGAACCAAATAGGGAAACCATCCCCATCATATGCAAGTGGGATTTTTCCTCAATACAAACCCCCAAAAGTAGGGGTATTCTACCCTCTCATGATCGTAAACAGAGGGGGTCTATTGCCATTCCTGACCTCCACCACGCACATGGCACGACATAAAACACATGATATGAAATCATGAAAAGAATATAAACGATGAATTTCCAGCACAACGAAAAGATTACTCTTTAAAGGAAGCTGCCTTTAAACCTAATTCCAATTTTAGGAGTGCCTAACTTTCAATAATACTTTTAGCTTGGAATGTGATCCTCTAAGCAGGTAGTGGGATAACTTTGTGATATTAACACAATAAGGATTCCTATCACTCAATAGTAGAAGATAATATGATTGCAATTTTTGACTCCACAAAGAGAAGTGAAATTCATGAGTTGTAAACTCATGAAATGAGGACTCAGTAACCACATCTCCATTCGAGGTAAAGCTAGACTATCAATTCTTAACATCACAAGCGTAAACAAAATTTCCGTGAAAATTGATTTCCTTCACTTCTGAGAAACATACAATGGGTTGCCACAACATATTGAGATATGATTATGAGATCATATATCATAGAGGGCTAGGTAAATGTTTTGTTGGATGCCTTTATCTGTACATTCTGAAGAGGACGTATGGACTCCTTCATTTAACATTATCAAGTCCAAGTTAAGAGTGCCTGAGGAATATCATATAAGGAATGGATAGAAATAAATACTTTACGGTAAACTGATCCAAAAACTTTAGACAACCAATCCTCTTAATAATTATACATACTCAACAAGATACATCGTGGTATAAAGTGGACATTTTTTGGGGCAACGCACTTTAACTCCTAATGAGGATCTACAATCATCACCACACAATGTGGTGCTGAACCGCTGAAATAATCAGCTGAGTTACCATTCTTTTAGGAAGGCCTAAAAACAAATATCCAATAATATTTGTAGCATCACATGACAGCTTTTCAAAGAAACAAAGGAGACATAAGTAAATTTACTAGGAGCATCATTGCACCTCCACCAATCCCAACACATATTTGGACATACACTTCAATGGATTTTATTGTGGGAATTCCAAAAATATGAAAAATAATGATTATGGCAGTGCATATAATCTTTCAAAAATAAAAATTATTTTTGTGTTCTAGTTCATCCCCTTCTCTCATTCCTGCTATTTCCTAGGCCTTCATGGATCAGACCTTTAAGCTAAGCATGCTATGCAAACTTCCATAAAACAAATATCTCGCATTCACTAGAAAAATTTCGACAAGAGATATTTGGAAGCATCAAGGTAAATAGTAGCTAAATATGAGCATTGCATATCATCCTCAATTGGATAGTCAAATATAAGTGATAAAAAGTGCTTTGGAAACCTATTTAAAATGGTTTTCATATAAAAATCCACACTAGTTGGGAACAATGGTTCTTTCTAAATAGTGTGGTATAATACCACTTATCATGGAGCTATCAAATGACACCATATAGAGTAGTTTATGGAAAATAAAAAATATCCATGGCATTTGTGTGCACCACATCACATCCAAAGTTCATGTAGTAGACAAAAACGATTCACATTAGAGAAGTTGTTATACAGATCCTTAAGAAAAACACCATTACAGATGCAAAATTAAATGAAACAACAAGTTAATAAGTGTAAATTTGAATATACTTTGCTAAAGGCTGGATCAAGTGTCTCCATTTCTTACATCCTTATAAATAAAAATTAATCGAAGATAACATTCCCTAGAATCTAGCTCCTAAGATTCTTGGGCTCTCATTTCAGCACACAATGAATTGGTTAGGTTTCCTACAAAGTGACTCTTCTAGCCCATTCAAAGATTCATCGAGTCTTTCATGCGTATTTTTTGAAGGATTTTTTGGGATAAAATTGAAAAGTATATACTAACCCACTAGAACTTCATGAAGAATTTTCCCATTTGGCTCCATCTATAAGTAGTATTGGATACCAAAGAGTGTAGTGCTATACCCATTATCAAGGAAGTGTGTTAGTTGAATGGAAAGACATGCAACTAGAAGTTTCCACTTGGGAAGAAACAATGATTCTCGAAAAATTCCTCACCTCTTAGCTTTGAGGATAACATGGATTTTAAAAGGGGAAGGAATTTTATGGTCCTAACCTAACTCCCATACTTAGAAACACACTACAACAAAAAGGTCATTAGTCATGAGGATGCCAATGCTCGTGATGGATCTTTAAGGCCCATCACCAATGTCGCATACGTGGTGGTCCTTAAAAAAGAGTGTAAGTGTATATAGTTGTTATGAAACCGACTAAAAAAATAGAAGAAAGGAGAGATCGCCGACTTATAAATCAACCACTTGGAGGGGGTAGTCTCCTTTACATTGGCATAAATGAACAACTATTATGATATACATGACAAAACCTCATTTCTATATATAGTGAGTCCATGGGGTCACAATACAATCCTAACGAATCCCAACAATAATAATCTAAGGGAACAATAATACCAATAAGTGGGATTTTATGGGGCACAATAATAATGATATGGGGACTATAGGGGTACAAAAAATAATAATAGCTACACTACCAACAATAAGGGACTACACAAGTAATATAGGGACTTAACATGCCCCTTTCCTTCAACAAAAAGTAAGCTTTTCCTCGAACACTTGAGGAATTCTAGATAAGCTTCGTATAAAATTCTCTTCCTCCCATGTTGAATCTTAAAGTGGGTAACTCTCTTCCACTCGATGAGATACTTGGAAATTGATAGATTTCTATAGCTATCGAGTTCCTATTTCGTGACTACTTCAAAGTTCCAATATGTTTTTTTCCTTCCTCATCAAGTTATGGAAATATTGTTTAAACTTCGAATTTTTTTCACATATAGTCTTCTTTAAGAACGAAAACATGGAAAAATGGGTGCACTCGAGAAGAAGTAGGAAGCTCCAATTTGTATGCCATAGCACCAATATTTTGAAACACCTTGTAAGGACCATAGTAATTTGGCGATAATTTATTATCCTTTTTAGCTTGCTTGAGGAACATTTTTTTTATATGGTTGTAACCGTAAAAATACCCGAAACCTTTCTCTACATCAAAACTTATCTCACCGCGATGTTGGATTTTCCCCGTTGTTTCATTTGATTTTGTGCCAAATTGTTATCCTTTAAGAGATGGAGAACTTGTTTTTCGATTCTCAATGTGATCTTCCACTCTCTCTTGAACTTAGAATTTCCTCTGAAATATGATGTGATGGATGGTGGATGATATCGACAAAGTGCCACAAATGGGTTCATTTTTGCTCCAAAGTGTGGAAGGAAGTGTTATACCATCATTGAGCCAGTGGTTAACCACTCGACCCATTACTTTTCATTTATAAGATACAAAAAATGAATATATCCTTCCAAAAATCTGTCTCGCCATATCATTTTTCCCATCGGATTGAAGATGATAACATGAGATATGAGCCATTTGAGTACCCAAACAAGAAAATAATTCCGTCCAAAAAATTTTCGCATGGAAAATGGGATTTTTGTTGCCCAACACTCTATTGGTTTATAGTTCAACCTTTTATAAAGGATTATGTGAAATTTATTTTTCATACATACACATAGCAAAGGTACACTCTAATGTGTAGATTTTATAGGGACATGCACTTGCAATATGAAATGCTTTCACTTTCAAATATAACAACGCATAAACTCATAAATGAAACACTTCAAGATGTTTATTACTTCTCAATGGGATTGTATACCAATGGTCGATTTGTATCATTATGATCCCAACGATCTTCCTTTGAAACGCATAAAACCCAGCTTGCTTTTCAATCGTTTTAATTCGCTGAAATTGAACCTCTACTAAACCTCTTGCAATTATTCATTTGTTTTTGTATCGTATTTCCGGGATTTGAAATATCTCGAGTATTAATTTTTAATAGACTAATTTAATTCACTCGAGTGAATTTTTGTAGGACTTAGTAGTTTGGATGAAAGAGAACTATTTTTCTTTGTTCCCGAAAGACGATATGTACTAGAAAACTTAGGGACGAAATCCAATCACATTGCGTACATCTCGGCTACTAGAAGGCCACAGATCTAATCGATTCATTCATGTTACACAAAGAATCTCCTTTCATTATCCCTACAATCCCCATCTCGCACATTGGAGGGTCATTTCGTGACCAATTAGAAGTGTCATGCCTTGCAAATACCAGCATTGCATCCCTTTGCCATGAGTACAACATTCCCTTTCGCTAACCATTTTCGAGCGCACTTACCAAAACACCGCTTCCTCGAGTTGGTAGCCCGGTTATGCCCCTCACGCCAATGAGGAAAATTAACATCGAGCCCACACTAGCTTAGGTGCTATGTATTAGTTAAGAACCTATGCCAATATGTTTATGGAATGTTTTTAAAAAAATAGGTGAAGTTTCGATCACAAACGAACTTCATGTGTGGATGAGTCATAAGGAGTGGTTCGACCGAATAACCATGTGGACTTCCTCCTTTGTCCTCCCGTTTCCACCCTTTATGGGGAAACCTCCAAAGGGGATAAGGCCTCCTTCCACTATTGTGGGGATCCAAACCTCTTCCTCTCCTCTATAAATATAGCCATCTTCCATTGATGAGCTAGTTGAATAGGTTATAGTTGAACGACCGAAGGTTTGGACATGTTCTAGCCAAAAATTGTAGGAAGGAAACTACACGGGTAGCTATCGAGAGCCAAGTCAAGAAAAAGAGAGCTTCATCCAGCATTCGATAGGCTTTTTTGAGACACGCTCCACTATCGGCTCCACCAAAGGAATATCATAGTGTGTTAGAGCATTTGGGTGTAATCTCCCTTTTGTCATTTATAATATAAGCAATCGATTTTTGGTTCCATTCATGTGTTCATTTCTTTATGTAATGCAATGATTTATATTCTCTTTGAATAATATGGTTACATGCTTTAGATTTTACATTGTATATCATTGTTTCTTACATGTGTACAAGTGTTCAGTACGTGTTGAACGGAAGGAACGTGAAACGCCATCTTTTCTTCAACGACAAACTCGCGTGGGATTTGAGGTAGGCACTCCGCCGCAATATTTGTATTTTTGCAACTAGGAACCAACATCATCGCATGACTTCTGATTGCTGCCAGACTCCGGATCCGCGGCGAGGATCGCCTCTCGTCTCGCGTAGGATTCACCTCCCTCAACAAAATTGGAGACTCCAATCGGGGATCATTGGGAGTTAGTCCTCCTTCTCCGTTTGGGTTTTTTTCTTTGGATTTTTGATTTATTTATTTACTCTTTTGGTTCACCTTCCTTGGTCTTAGACCTCCTCGCTCAGCGTCGCAGGATCATATCTAACCTCTTTCTTTTCTTCGAAATTTTCTTCATCTCTTTTCATGGTTGGCTCGGATGCCAAGGCACGGCTTTCCACTCCTAACACTCACGCCCATTGGCGCAAGTTGTGAGTTCATCACCTATGCCATCCCTTGTCTCAGCACCGATTGGCGAAACGACGCCACCACGCCCGTTTCCTCGTAGCCGCTAGGGTTTTCCCTTGTTCGGGAGTTTTTTCGCTACGCGATTTTTCTTTCTAGGTTACTTTTTAGATTTTGCTTCGAAGTGGTGAGTCTCGGTCTTGGTTGGGGAGAAATTATTTGTTTTTCATTTCTAGGCATTGGTGCTTGTTGTCAACCAGAAACCCGCGCCAATTGGCCATTGGCACAAGTTGCCGCGGGAGCAAGTCACTTCCATGACATTGGCTTGCTAGTTTCACCCACTAAAAGTCGTGCCAATTTCGTGGTGTGTGAAAATTGAGATTTTTTTCCTCAAATCCTTCTACCAGCAGGTGTCTTCTTCACGTATTTTCTCTCGTATGAGCATAGATTAAATTTCTCATTGTTCAAAATTTCGAAATGTCTCCTTTTCCATGATTGCTCGATGCAAAAGGGAATGAATGCCTTGTTTTGATCTCATGTCTTTTGGAAGTCCTCTCTTGTGTTTGACCTCATAGGTCTTGTGAGTCCCTTTTCGAGGAATTTCATTATAAAGTGTTTAAAACAATGATAGCATCTCTTAGTGTCCGTTGCATCCCTTTTGCATTAATCCTTCACTAAGAAGATTTTCGTTCATTTAGTTTTGTCTCTCAAGCTTTGCTTTTCAAGTTAAAATGCATTAGATCACATTGCATTGAAAAATATTTTTTGAGATCCATCATTGAACTTTGGGATCAATTGCTTAATGATTGAAAACTAAAAATCACTTTGAGTGCATTCTCTTTCATTAAAAGCGTGCATTAAGTAGATTCTCATCCATTGAAAAATGCATTGAGTGCATTCTTGTTCTTTCAGGAAATTGTGCATAGATTACAATTGCATATGTTTTCAAAAAGAGGATTTTCGCATAGCATTACATTGCATTATTCACATCGTTGAATGTTTGAGATTACTTTTGGATAGTGAAATTCATCTAGTTTGGAAACAAATTTTGTTTGGCGTTGTTGTTGTTTGTTGCATCATTGTTTTAAACTCTTCCTTAACTATATAGCATTCATCGAATTGAAATATTACTTCTTCCTCATATAGCCAGCATATAGGAGAGATTGTCGTATGACATGTGGTAGGGCCTCTGAAACCGAGACATAATTGAAGATCAAATTTAAAAATTTATTGAATCAACCTAAGGAAGCATTGAAACCTAACGAAACATTTTTAGTGGTCTCAGCTAGAGATGTGCCCTTGTCTTTAAACCTGTGCTGGGCCTATCGCCAGCCATCTCATGCTTCGCATAAAGTACTAGTATGGACTTGTGCTCGTATCTATCGTGTATATAAAGGGAGACCTTCTAGGTTGCAATCCTTTATCCGTAGGAAGCCGAGTCCGCCGCCTTGTAACCATGATACAGCGTAACACAAAGCATTTCCGGGGGAGACTACCTCCGCACGACGGGAAATTTCTTGGTCATTTCTCTTCTCATTTCGATCACCAAGGTGTATATTTCAGTTCACGAAAAACTTGGTACACCTCTTACCGAGGTACACAGAGCAAATGCCATTTTGATATTTAACGTACTCCCTAAATTTGAAAAGATCGTCAAGCACTTTTCCTTTCACACTTGTTTCCAAACTAAAAGAGATAGAGTCATCTTTTCTCAATCGTTTCTTAACTTCTTTAAAAATATGAAACAAAGAGTTTATGTTTCACGTGTTTTAAAAATTAACCGCCCACAAAACATTCCTAGTTAAAGCTAGTTTCCTCAGGGTTGTTTTGGGTCCTCTCCAATGGCAACTCTTTCCGCAGTTCACCAACCAAGGAATCTCCTCTCCGATGGGAATCCTAGTCCTTTTCCCCGCTTTTGGAAATGCTGGTGCTCCTTATATGGCAACGTGGTCCCTTCCCGGGCGTTGACTCGTCGGGCTTTCCTCGTTTAGTCAACTCGGGTCCCGGATGTCCCGCCACCGTCCACAGACCAGTTCCTTCCGGCCCGAATAACACCATGTTGATTCCATAGGTGGACCTCTCTCTTCTTCTTCCGTTTCTCCGCGTCCTCCTCTTCTACTTTGTCTCGGTGCAAAGTCCGATTCGAGCAACCGTGTGGCTAGAAAGAAGAAGAAGAAGAAAAAGGAAGAAGAAGTCCAATAAGAGAGAGGCTAAGGTCATGCTTCATCGCTTTCTAAAACATCTAATCCCATGAAACCTTTCCAACCTCTACGCGAAAATCACTCGCATGTTGTGCCAGTGGAAACCATCTTCTTCGAGATTGCCCCGGCATTCCCAAGGTAGCTTGAAGCATGGTCCAAAGTTCGTCTCGTCATTTCCTTTGGCTTTCGGAGCTTCAAAATGGGAGGCATGTCTTCAACTAGTGGCCGCAAAGCTCCCAAGAAGGTGGTAAGCTTGCCCATCCCCGGTAAGTTGTGTGAAGCGGCACCATGCCATTCACCTTTTTCTCCGTATGTGGATGAAAGCCAAGAAGAGAGTGTTGGACAACTTTCATCAAGCTTTCTCGCACCCCCACTTCTAGCTAGTTACCGTAAACTTTCTTTGAGTCCTCTGCTTTGTTTGATCCAAGGATCGGACAAGAGCCATCCTGGCCGATCTGCCGGCCTCAGCAGATTCAAATTCGTAGAACCGCTCCCAACCAACCATTGGTCGTGGGAACAATTCGGAGCTGGCGCGTCCGTAGCAGCACTAGGTATTTTCCGTTGAGAGTGGATCTCACACCCCTGCAGAAGGTTCTTTCTTATTTTTCAGTAGCTCCTCGAATTTGGGAGAAATATCTTCGTCATACACTCAAGAAGCTGCTTCTTCACCTTCGCGTGACGAGGCATCGAGGATACCTCCCGACCTCGTTGATGGAGGTCATGGAGGATGCTCCTTCCTCTTCCGTAGCGACCAAGGGAAGACCATCTTAGTTCGATGGTAGCCCCTCCAAGTAGTTTGCCGCTTCCTTCGATTGGAGACGATCGACGGGTTGTCGCCTTTCCTCTTATGTGTGCCCTTTCGCATCACAAGTAGCAGGCCTCCCATCCGGACGTACCCAACACCATTATAGATGAATCGATTTTCCTTAGTATTTTATGCCTCAACTATTTGGAAAGCTTTCGAGTCCCGCCGCTCGTCCGTATTACATAGAATTTGTTGAAGCGCTTTAACAGAGGAACTAGTCAACCATTAGGGATCCTTTCGGATCTTTCCTCTCGTCACTTTGGGAGGGAAAATCGTCCATATGGACATGATGGTTGTTCCCGGCCCATTGGAATTTAATTTACTCTGGCCGCGGGCACTATAATTATGCCATGGGAGCGCTTGTCTCTCCCCTCTTTTGTGTGTGATCCGCACGAAGTTCGCATCGGTGACCGACTCGATAAACTTGCACTATTTGGTCCTAATATGGAAGCTAGTCCACCATCATCCCTTCCAAATCTTAATCCACCAAACTTGTGTCATCCCCGCTCGCATGTCACTATGTGGCTACCTATCTAGTGCCCGTATTCAAAGGAGAGAAAAGGCCACTGGGCATCGTGTGTTGGAATTGGGTCCAAACTTCCAAGATGCTTTTCCTTCCATAGAATGGGAAACCATTGGAAGCCATGACTTCTTATTCATTATGATGAGGTTTGTCGCGAGCATGGTTCATCTACTCAGTGCCAAGCCTCCTTAAACCATGAAACAAGGTCTATTGCTGAGCATCGTATGGTCCGTCGTGTCAAGCTCCCTCAAAAATGAAACAAGGTCATTCCGAGGATGGTTCGTTTACTATGTCAACCCTGCTAAAAATGAATTTGGATTTCCGGAGGATGGTTCATTTTCTATGTCAACCTCATCAAAAAATGTATTAGCTCATTGAGCATAGTTCTCTTTAATGTGTCAATCCTCGTTAAAATAGTCAGTAAATATGTTCCCTGCCTCACTCCGAAGTCTTTGATTAGATCTCGTAAAATCCTTAGCTTAAGTCTTTCTCTTGATCTCGTAATCTGAACCTCTCTACTCCATCTCACCGCTCATATGGACTGAAGCTTGGGGCAAAGTGCTCACTGAGTCACTCATGTTGGGGGCATGCAAAGCATTTCAAGCATAGTTTGTTTTGCTTTCGAGTTTGCTTTGTGTAAAATGGTAGGAAACCAGCTTTCAACCATAGTACAGATCTTTGTCTTTCAAGCTTCGTAAAAATGAAACCAACTTCTGCCAGTAGTTTTCTCGATTTCAAGTTTGTGTAAAAATGAAACTGTCCTATTTATACCTCTCTGTGATTGCCATTTTATTAGCCTATTTTTGCTAGATGAGCGTTGGTTTTCTTCACTTCCATCGTCACCACACCGCTTTGGCCAATCATATGCTCTTCACGTGGTTGTTTTACCTTTTCATGAGGAACCATTTGCGATGAGTGGTCTTGTTAGCCAAATTCTCTTCGACCTTTAATTGTTGTGAGCAAGCTTCCACCATTACCAAAACTAGTTTCTACCTCTTTTTATACCACTCGCTGCTCCTCCATGAAGAGTCATATATTTCTGCATCTTTTCTGACTCTCCAAAAATTGCAATATCATTGTCGAGACTCTTTGCTGTTTTGAAATCAATGAAATGGTTGTGGAAGTGATATCTACTCTGGTACATGCTTTACTCCCTTTTGGCCGGGGACAAAATTATTTACGAAAAAGGAATACCCTAGCCTATCGCGATTAGGAGGTTCTCTTCTCTGCATAGTCTACCTTTTTCGGATCTCGTGAGACTATCTATGAAAAGGGACTCGTTGGAGTTTTCTTTTCCGTTGTATTTTCAAACTCTCTGAAACATGAAAAGACATCGAGTTCTTCCTTTGTCGTAATCGTTAAAAATCGATGACATCGACTCCGTCGTAATGACGTTACTTCTGAGTTCCTCCTTCCTAGGGCTCATTAAATGTGTACTTTCAGGCTGGATTTGTCTCAAGGACAAAATTATATGACAAGAATATGGTATCCTCTTCAATCTTGTAAAAATAAAGGGCTGACCGCCGTAAAATGGTGGGGAAAAATGGAACTCGCATCACTCATCGTGTCGCAGTATGTCGCCCCACAGTGGCACTCGTCCGCATTCATGTCTCCAAGTTGGGGACATCTTCATCTCGTTATCCGTTTGCCTCCGTGGGTTTGAGTAATCTCTTTTTATCGCTCATCTACTCTTTTCCATGCATCATGATCTCGCATCCTTTGATGGCCACACTGCCAAATCAACAATGTCGTGCCGCTTTCGATATGTTCAAGAGAAGTTGGTCTCTCAGCTTTTCAACTCTACTCTCTACCGATCTTGGATTCACAAACATCATGTTCCTTCCGTCTCACATCGATGATGTGGGAAAACACTAAGTGCTCCACCTTCAACTCATGGTCACTTCCGTCGACTTTAGCTTTCATTATCCAGGAGCCGATCGAGAGATTCTCTCAGTACCTTGGAGCCATACATGCCTCAATGGCAAGTTCTTTCACATTCAACGCAAGGTCCAGCTTTATAAAAATTCGATCAGATGATTTCATGCGGGTGTTCGACACCAACTCACTATTCGAGATTCCGTGGATTGTACCTATAAGTACCTCGTAGGCCATCCTCTCATTACTGGGTGGTTCCTTCCTTGTCTCTGTTAACAACTTTCATTATTGGTCAAGTAGATCAGAGGATGTTCGCATGTTCGACATCAGCTCAACATATTCACACGCTTGAACTTTGTACTCGTTTGTCGAGATGGAGGCAAGACCCTAGATTTTGTCTCGATAAAATATAGGCTAGCGCATTCTTTGTGGATTATTATGATTGGTTACATGACTCATTTGATTGGATGGCCGTGACCATACCCGAGTCTACTCTCATCCTTCTTTATTGGATGGCTGCGTCCATACCTTGATCCCGGTTATTGGGTATTTACATCTTTATTATGGATTGGCCGCACCCATACCACATATCATGTATCATAGATATAAGTTGTACTCAGATGCAGGTGTCTTCGGTATCGAAAAATGCTTTCAGCATGTAGGTGTTCTCATAAAGCATTTCACCCCTCTCCCTATCTCTCGGACCTCATGCTTTAGGGGGAATCTCGCATACGCAATTTGTCATCGTCCCCGAAATCCCCATCTTGCACATTAGAGGGTGGTTTCGTGGACTTAATCAGAAGTGCCATGCCTTGCAAATACCATCATTGCATCCCTTCCCATGAGTAAAACATTCCCTCCGTCGACCATTTACTCGAGCGCACCACCAAAACACATGTTTTTTCCTCGGTGAGCGGTAGCCCATTATGCCCTCGTTCCAATGAGGAAAATTGAATATTGAGCCTCGTGCTATTTGGCGCTATGTCCTGGCTGAAGAACCTATGCCAATCTATTTATGGAATAAAAAAGAGGCAAAGCCTCGAATCACAACAACTTCGTGGATGAGTCATAGGGAGTGGTTCGACCGAATAACCATGACCTTCCTCCTTTCGGCCTCTTGTTTCCACCTTATGGGGAAAACCTCCCAAGGGATAAGGCCTCCCTTCCACTATCGTAGGGATCCCAACCTCCTCCTCTCCTCTATAACTATAGCCATCTTCCATTGATGTGCTAGTTGAACAAAGTTATAGTTAGAATAACCTCAAGGCTTTGAACATGTTCTAGCCGAACTTGTAGGAAGGAAACTATATCCTAGCAGCTAGCTGAGAGCCGAAGCCGAAGAGAGAGAGCTTCGTTCAGATTCTCGACAGAGCTTTTTTGAGACACTCTCCACTCGTCAGCTCCTCGCCAGAGGAATATCATAGCGTCAAAGAATTTGGTTGTAATCTCCTTTTGTCATTTAGTAATATAAGCTGCATCTCGATTTTTTGGTTCCATTCATGTGTTCTTATTTCTTTATGTAATGCAATCGAATTATATCCTCTCCGATCGATATATGGTTACATGCTTTAGATTTTACGTTGTATATTGTTGTTTTCCTCGTGCGTGCATGCGGTGTCTCGGACATGTCGAACTCTGAGGGATCGTGATCCGTCGAGTCGAGGAACGAAACGCCATCTTTTCTTCAACGACAACCGCGTGGGATTTAAGGTAGGCACTCATCGCAATATTTCTTTCTTTATCGTAACTAGGAACCAACATCATTGCCCCGACTTTGGATTGTTGCTAGACCCGATCTCGGGCTAGTGGGATCGCCTCCGCCCACAAGAGGGGATTTACCTCCTCAACAATTCACTGATCGAAAATTCTAAGTCCATTAGGATTAAGAAAACACTTGTTTTCTACAGAGGGAGAGATCCCTGCGTACAGAAAATCGATTGGATTATGAATGAATATAGAATTCTTGATTAATTTGATAAATATAAGATGAAGGTGATTGTTCTTGACTACTTTATGTTTTATGTGTGGTGGGGTAAAGACACATTGTTGGGATCTCACTAGTCATTCTCACAAATTAACATGGACTTGTTTCCCTTTAAATAGGTTAAATTTCGCATGAATATCATAGATAAAATTATAGATTCTCATAAATTCCGGAGGTGGAAACCACTAATTCTAGTCATTGATTTTTCCAATATCTATTTGTAAATATTATCATGTCCAAAATAAAATAGAAAAATGGAAAAAATAAAATAAAATTTAAGCCTAACCGTAATATTTCCAAAGTCAGCCGGCATAAATTGATTTAAAATATTTAAAACAAATCGACGTCAAACAAATAGCATAATATGTCTTTATTTACAAGTTGCCATAACCTGTGAAATTTTACAATAACAAATGTTTGATTCTCAAAGAAGCATTAAACTAAATAATCAACATCCAACATCTAAGGAGCTAAGTACGTACGTAAGAGATAAGGTTATTCTCTCGGGCTTGGCTCGTTGCATTTCAATTTTCTTTGAGAATTCAAGGGCTCTTCTCATTTCTCTTTGTGTATCTTGGAGTCCTAAAACATTTCATCACTCAAACAATAATGAGAATAGTAAATCAAAACATCTTCAAAATCCTTTGAACATTTGATGAACTAAACATGAGAATAATGGAAGATAACCCTAAACTAAAATAGATCATGAAATTAGATTTATCATATTCAGGATCATAAGGAGGATGATTTTATGGCAAATATTGAGGCACACATGCTCCTTGAATTTTCCATCAAAGCCCACGAATGGATTATAATGTAGTCTGCAGAAGTGTGGGGGCCATAAAGAACCAATTATCCTTGTATATCATCACCGGTCAAGTGATGATTTATTTTTCTAAAGGTAATCAAGCTATAAATCATGGGAGCAACCGAGTTTTGAGAAAAGGTCCAACCCAATCAAATGGCCAATCTCATGAAGTGCTGGCAACTCAAGATCCATGAAGAACTCAAAGCATCGTTCACCTCCATGTCTTCTATCCAAATTTCCCTTAATTTTCTAGGTAAAATTGACCATCCTCTAGTGGAAAACCAAGCCCTAATCCTGCCCCAAGGGTCGTCAAAGGACCATGGATTTGTGTGTTCTAGCCCCATGAGCATAATCTCTCATATTGTATTCCTTATTATAGTCATGTCCTCTCCTCGAAAATCCAATTGAACAACTATGGCCTAGTTGTTGAAGGTTGAAGCCACTATAGACCTAATGCCATGTATGCTAAGTATTGATGATTATGAAAAATCGAAAAAGGAATAATTTAAATTTGCCGTAGTCACCAATTTCTCCACGCAAGAATTTTTATTCCAAAAGTTGGGTTTTTCCCGTAAAGGCATATGAGTTCCATTGGAGTAATAAGATAAGTTATTATTTTTAAGGTATTCCCTCGCACATGGACTTTAGAGGCCAAGTGGTTAACGACCGACTCCGCTTTCCTCCGTTTCAAATTTCCACTTTCTACTTTTATCTCTAATTTTGGAATTGCGGTAGTTAGTAGTGTTGCATCGTAGTTCATGTGTTTCTCAGCATTCTCTACGTAACAATGTGCCGCTAACATGACCCTCCCATAGTGCACATTGTCAGCAAGGTGATATTAGGCTTGCGACGTCTATGGGCGCATTTTACTTAAGGTGCTCGAATTTAAAGATTTAAAGAAACTCCTAAGAACATGCAAACCCGGAAATTCATAGACCCAATAAGGCCTTCCTTGGTGTCATGCAAGATCTCACAATGATCACAACAATCTATGGAGAACAAGACTCACCGAAATTTGCAATTTCATTAAGAAGCTCGCCGAAAAATGATAAAAATAAGGTGTGCTCGCACTTTATACCTACTAAGTTTTGGGAGCATGTGATTAATATTATTTCATCAAAAAAATTATAATAATACAAAAATAAATCTCGACCGTTAAAAATTTCCAATAAAGGGCGTTGCCACCCAGGCCAAGCGCCTCTCACAAAGGGCGGCACCAAATCATGATTCATCACCATCTTTTTTATCTATATCTATATAAATTTTATCTATATATATTATTTATATATTTAATACGTATGCAAAAACTACTATGATTTACTTACCCCACACACAACCACACATATATATATAAATTGAAAACTTGGATAATTTTTACTAAAAATTGAAAATAAATAGTAGTTTAAAATTTTAAATAAATAAAAATATATTTAATGTGTATGGAACTATGATTTATTTTTTTCTTCCGAAAATACACAATTAATATAAACATGCTTATATTTATTAAAAATAAATATTTTACTAAAAGTTATATAACCACACCAAACAAAATACATAAATAGAAAGTAATAGAATATTATTTATTGTGTAAATAAGTCGTTGCACATTTTAAATCCTTTTCAAAAATATTCAAATGCAATAAAAAGTCGACTGATGTAATTTACTTTCTTTAGTATACATTACTATTAAAAATAAATGTTTGTTTGTATCTATTTTTCATTAAGAATGAAGTTAATATTAAAAAATTATTTTTAAATAAGTAAAAGATTTAATTTATTATTTTTTATCTTTACGTACACACACATATACATGTAAGAAAATATAAATTATAATTTAATCTTATTGAATATATAACATGATATATCATATAAAAAATAAAAATAAGGTACAAGAGAAAAATTAAAATAAAGAACTAAACACAAAAGAAAATTGTAGTCATCATGAAAATTGTAAAATTTATATAATTATTTAAAAAAAATGTTGTTTGAATTGATATGTATGTTAATAAAAATAATGTTATAATGTGGGTTATAATTTTATGTAGATATTTGTGAGTTCACTACATATTATTAGACTTACTAGATATCCTAAAAATATAGTATAACCAAATCAAATAATTTAATTCTAATAAGAAATTATGGGTTGGAGGATGATTTGGCTAAATGTTGTCATCCTTCCTGAGGTTCAATTGACTAGTGTAAAGAAAAAGCAAATCACATCATTAAATTAAGAATAAATTTTCATGACCTTAAGCCTTAAAAATTAAGATACTATAAGGAGGATCAACACTAGTCTCAAAAATCATCTTTGTGATACTTAAAAGGTTGAAAATGTGAAAAACACATTATTTTAAAATGAATAATTACGCTTCAAAGCATACCATTGTGCACCCTCAATTTTAATGTTGTACGCTTTCAAGTAATCTCCCACCTTAGGATTAAATACTCGTTATTTTTTTCGCTGATAGGAAGGAAAATATATATTAATTCCAGCACGCAATTTCTCCTCACATCGAACTTCCGTGAGGGTTTATGCTCACATACATCAAGCCTCATTTTTCTTCTCCGTGGCTATGAGCATGAAAAAATCCAAGCCATGGTTTCTAATCGGTTCTCTCGAGCCCTATGAGCCCTTTGAAATGCATTCTCATAGTTAGAGATTGCTTGTGAAGCCAGTGAAAACATTCTCCGCAGCTAGAGACTGCTCGTGAAGCCGTGAACACATTCTCATAGTTAGAGATTGCTTGTGAAGCCAGTGGAAACACATTCTCATAGTTAGAGATTGCTTGTGAAGCCGTGAGCCCTTTGAAATGCATTCTCACAGCTTAGGAGATTGCTTGTGAAGGGCTTCACGATAAATTTGCACCTCGATTTGAGCATACAAATTTTGTGGTTCTCGTGAGCCCCGTGAGCTCTCTTTGAAACGCACTACTGGTTGTGGAGGCTTTCACGATAAATTTGTAGCGGACTTGGAGCTTACAAATTTTGTGGTTCTCGTGAGCCCCGTGAGCCCTTTGGAAATGCATTCTCACGCTTAGATATTTCTTGTGAAGGGATTCACCATAAATTTGCAAACCGATTTCGAGCATACAAATTTTGTAGGTGGCTCTCAGTATCCTTTTGCAAAATTAAACCGTTAAAGCCGTGGAGTTTGTTCTCATCACCTCGGTTAGCTTTGAAGGTATATTGTTGGATATTTAATCTCCAAATTTTTTCAAGTGGTTAATTTGAAGAGTTTTTCTCTTGTGAATGGTTTCATGATAAATTTGCAACCGATTTGACCCGCAAAGCATTTGTACATGGCTCCGAACTTTGCAAATAAAGCAATTAAAGCGTGGGTTTGCGTATCTTTGTGCATGCTATGAATATCTTCCTTTGGTGGAGACATAAGGTGAGGTAGGGTAGCCGCCTTCTCTCTCTTGCTGAGGCTTAAATGGAACTAAATCAAGGGACTCGTAGGTAGCCTTTTGCCTCTTTCACAGAATCCATTAGGTTTGGAATTTCTCGTTTTGGTTCCCCGGTTGGGTCACAAGGGCTATATGGGCTATCGTTATTTATGGATGGGCTTTAAACGTGTGAAGCATTTTCCCAGTGCATCTTTCCACTTCCCGGAGCTTCTTTTCCAATTTGTTCTTCTCAGCATGCCATGTCATGTAAATCGCTTTCGCCTCATTCATGCTCTCGTATATTTCATATCGTCTTTGACCTTTTTAATCAACTCCCTCATAAATTTCATCTTATCGTCTCTCCGTCGTCCACTAGTTCCCTCTTATAATTCATGTTGTTATTACTCCATGTATAATTTCTGAAACCCAAGAATTCTCTCGATGAAATTCCGCGATACATTTCAAAAATTCCTAAGTCAGGGTCACAGTGTGGAACCGACCGAAAATGAGATACTATTTCTTGTGATGGCAATCGTTTTCCCGTTGTTATTAATCCCCACGCATTGAGTATTAAACAGATCCAACTCGAGAATTTTAAGTTTCGGCTTATAATGCTCGGAAAAAATTTCCAATACTTGCAACTCCATGGCGACATGGTGGACAAGGGGTTCCCAAACAAAGGAGTAATCATACCTTCTTCAAATTGGAGATCGTTCCCAAGCGTGTCCCTTTTCCAGTGAAAATGGGATATTCTTTACAAATTCGAGAATACATTGTACCGATTCCAAACATTCCAGAGTAATGCGAGAGGTAGTTGTACGTTCGATCTCGTGTGACCAAGTGGCATCTAAAAGGAATTGAAAACATTCAAGGTCACATGTCACATCGACAATTAACGTGAGAGGACTGAGGCAAGTATAGACAACCATCTCTATAGGTCCCTAGGTAATGAATGTGGCGAGGTGGAAAGTTAGTTAGGAACTTGGCATTTAATGCTAACTTGGGATGAGAAACCTCGATTAACAAGACAATGAGCATTTCAAACAATTACATGCATAGAGAAAATTGAAGTTGAAGGTTAGTAGAGATGCCTAGAAAATTCTAGTCACGTGCAGGTCGACACCAATAGTGAGGGAATGAGGTTTTCCTAGGAGAAATGTGAAGAGGAAGAGGTTGAAAACATCCTCCCTCCTTAGCATGACTCGCGGCACCGAGAATTTCAATGACGACATCTTCTCGTCATATCTCACGCATGGTTACACAAGCATGAAAGCTCACGAGCTTAGAAACATAGGTGACAAGCTTTTGGCATTGAGAAATATGTTACGGTGCCATCTTTAGGAAGGTAGCTGAAGGTGAAACGGTGCGTGAAAGGCCACGTCTTTAATATATACCTCCACTCGTTTAGGCTATGGCTACCCTATGGGTTATAGCCGGAGCCATGGGAGGTCATGCTCTCCTACCTCGTCTCCTCTAGCTACCATCAACACTTTCGACAACTCTACTTATTATAGTCCTTTGGACTCTATCTCGACAAGGTTCTAAACTCCCAAATTCTAGAGAGTTGAAACCATTGAAAGTGTTATGGAAAACTACATCATTTGGGCATCACCATGGAGAAAAATCACAAGGAATTATAACCTTTCGTAAATAAAGTGGTAGAGCCAAAGTGTCCAATGGGCATGAAATATCTATTGATCGAGCATCTATATTAACCCATTATAGCATGGTACATAGTATACATGTTGCATGGCCCAACTCTCGCCAATGGGATTGACTTTCATCATTGCAGGACACACAAGAGGATCCCTTCAAGTTTCTCTAGGCATGACCCTAATAAAAAATTAGGAATCGTGAAAGGATTTTCTTCTTTTGTCAAGCTCATTTCCTTATCCACTCGCCCCTTTATGAAATAAATTAGTTATCAGAAAATTTGGGGATACCATTTGGTTTCCTTATATTTAGGTAGAAAATCATCCCCACAAACATTTCAAGCTATTTAGTCATTTTAGATTTTTGCACAAGATCAAAACATACATCATCTCGTAAAAGAATTTCTATGCCATCTCATATTATATAAATTTGATGTAATATTATGAATCCTTAATTAAAAAGGAATTTTTTCAAAGTTGTAATATAAAGAAACACGTATTTATTTATTTTTTTCAAAAATACATATCTTATTTCATCGTAACATTTTATATTTAAACTTTTGTAGAAGAGTATATACAATTTAATTAATAATTAAATATATTTAAAGGGATTATGATTTTTTGTTGTTTTTTCACTTCAAAACAAATAATATTATTATGCTAAAGCTAAATCCAAAGCAACCAAATAAAAAAATATGTGGATAAAATATTTTAAACTAGGAGAGAACTTACAAATTACAAGAACACACAAACAATAATATTTTTACTACACTCCATTTTGAAACATACAATCCAAATACTTCTTAACAGTTTACAAAAGATAATTCTCAAGCAATAAAATTTCTTTAAATACATAGCTCTTCCTAAAATATGGTCATCCCATACTTTTGTGGGAAACGTTACTAATGGAATTCATATTCCACTTAGAAGCCAAGTATCGTATATATATTTTTTATATGATGGTTTGATGCCTCATCCATGACCCTTTATCATTGTCACCATTTACAATCTCTACGACACTTACCTTTTCGCCAACCATGGTCAAGGACTTGAGAGTTATTTACTACATGCATACCTTCGTAATGGTGTACACATCCCATTTCAAGGCCAAAAGATTCAATAGATATGGTTCATGTGGTGGCTCGAGTGTCCTACATATCCGGGTGCCCGAGCTCTCAGGATGTTCATTTAGGGCCTAAATATTAATCGCATATGAATCATACAACATGGGTATAGTGAAAGGTAAATGTAACATGACTTCATGCATTATGGGTGCACTTTTAGGATGTGTGCCCATGTTAAATTTTCATATGGCTAGTACTCACTTGCTTTAATTAAGATGGATCTCATAGGATTCAACATTGGATACATAGTGTAGGACATATTAATGCACTATAAATTAGAGTGATATCAAATATAAAAAGGGCTATTTGGAGAAGAATAAGGCCTTACAGAGATGGATATCTCAATGCACACTGAAGTTAGGACTCAGTGAAAAACAACCTCTCTACACAAATTTTAAGTAACTAGAATAATTTTTCTCCTTAAAGAATTTTGCTAGTTGATTTTGGAGTTTTAGATGTATATAGTAATAATATATTAAATGTGTGCTTCTCTTACAAGGATTGCAAACACCTCTTAGAAAGAAAATACTACCATAATACATTGGACCAAAAATAACTTTTTTGTTCCATGGTACTTGTACTCACTTTATGAGCTTTTCCCACACTAAGCATTTCTTTTCCCTAGTCTCTATGACTAATGATGCAGTGCTTTAACATATATGTGTGTGTAGTGGAATAGTTCATAAATATTGGATATGTGAGAATTCAAATCGGACCTAAGAAACTTATACGTGCCTCTTCATTGACCAAAGAAAGATATTTATATCCATGTGTGGTGCATACATCATTTTGATGTAATTGAAATACATATTGGAGGCTAAATATATCTTAGATATGATTTATGTGGTGGTTCTTTCAAGGTATCTCAATTTGATAAAAAAAATTATGGCATAAGACCTTTGTTTCCTCCCTTGACAATGGTATACGCCCTAATGCCCATCATATGTGGTATGTCTGTTAAATGGATTACCATTTCATTATCTTGGAATAAATATGGAATAATATGAATATGAATATAAGGTGAAATTACGATTATATATTACTAAACATAAGAATGGGGTCATAGCTTATAAATATGGTTTTAAAACCCTTCCTACACAAGTTTTTGATAATCTTATTTGATGATATATTGACCTATATAAATTTTGGGAACCACAAATAAATCATGTTGATAAGTGCTTGCAACTCTTGAAAATCAACAAATTACTCATTAAGCACTCAAAATAGGCTTTTTGGGCTCTTAAAGTTGAATATTTGGGTCACATATCAAGTTAGGAATGAGCAAGAGTTTATACCAAGAAAGTGGGGGCTACGTACGATTGGCCATGTATAAAGACATTGAAAATATTGAAGGGATTCTTATGAATTACATGATACTATAAGAGATTTGTGAAAAGTTATGGAAAAATTCCAACTCCCCTAACTTCATTCCTTAAAATGAATTCCTTTATTTGGAGTGACGATAGTATAAATGTAGGTTTTAACACTATATATTTCATTGATATAAACAAATTCTTAATAAAAGCATAATATATGAAATGACACAAACACACACATTAACATAAATTATTTTACCTTGGAAATTCAAACTAAGAAAACCATAAGGATTTTTTCAAGATATTCATCTTTATTAAATTACAATACAATATGTATATCCCATGGAATCCATAAACCACCGAACTATTTACACTATACTAGAATACATCCATAATTCCTTAACCAAAATTACAGAAACCATGGGATAAACCAACGTGTGCGACAAAACCACTACAAGTGAAAACTATGCGGTTAAAACCACCAAAAGCATGTGCAGAAAATGAACCATTTTTTTTTAGGGAACTATCCTCAAATTTCCATGCATGGGGGATTTGTCCTCAGTACGAATTCCCAAAGTAGGGGGGATTCACCCTCTTTTGGTCCCCAAATAGGGGGGGCTACCACCATCCCTATGACCCCTCCATGGAACTTGGAACAACATACAACATATGGGAGTAATCTTGTAAAGAATATAACATGTACCTCAGAACATAAAGATTCAATGCTTTAAGGGAAGCCATTTGAACTATTCCAATATTTGCAGTGCCTAAATTTAATAATACTCCTCGCTTGGAATCTGATTCCTTCAGAAGAGGTCTAGCTTTTTATTTTAATACAAGACGGATGTTCATTTACATTCAATAGTAAGAAATAATATGATTATAATTTTGGAAAATCCATTAAAGAGAAGGAAATGATGGTTGTCATTCATGAAATGAATAATTTGTAACCATATTTCATTGGGAGGTGTTTTACGTCAATTCTTAACATCATAATCAGAAAACATTCTATGAAGAATGATTTCCTTCACTATATAAACACAACTAGGTCACCAATATATTGATATATGATTATGAGATCATATATCAGAGGGGCAAGGTAAATGTTGTAGTTGATGCCTTATCTATACAATTTGAAGAGGATGTATCGCTCCTTTATTTATCAATACCAAGTCTAAGAGTGTTTGAGGAATATCATAAGGAATGGAGAGAAAAAAATAGTTTAAGGAAACTCATCCAAAAACTTTACACAAATTTCAATCCATTTAGTAATTATACATGTCAATAAGATACATTGTGGTATAAAGGGCACATTATTTTGGTCAATGATTTAATGCTAAAAAAATGTTTTTTTAAGGAGATACACTCACCACCAACAATCGGTCGAACCCATGAAATAACTAAGTGACTATTCATTTAGTAATGCCTAAAAATAAATATCCAATATTTGTAGCATCATATGATGTTTTGCAAAGAAACAAAGGAGACATAGTAAAGTTACTAGGAGCACTACAACTTCCACCAATCCCAAAACATTTTGGATATACACTTCAATGGAATTTAGTGTGGGACTTGTAAAAATGGGAAAAAAAATAATGATTATGGTAGTGTTATATAATCTTTCAAAATCAAATCATTTTTGTGCCCTAACTCATCCTTTCTCACATTCCTCATTTTCCTAGGCCTTCATGGATCAGATCTTTAAGCTACATGGTATGAAAAAAACCATCAAATCAATACCCCACATTCACTAGAAAATTTCAACAAGAGCTATTTAAGCTTTAAGGTAACTAGAAAAATATGAGCATTGCATATCATCCTAAAATGGATGGCCAAATAGAAGTGATCAACAAGTGCTTGGAAACCTATTAAAGATGGTTTTCTTCTAAAAATACACACTAGTGAGCACAATGGCTTCCCCTTTGTAAATAGTGGTATAATACCACTTATCATGGAGCTACCAAATGACACCATATGGAGTATTTTATGGAAAATAACCCTTATCCATGGAATTTTTTGTACCACATCACATCCAAATTTCACGTAGTAGATAGAACGATTCACACTATAGAAATTGTTATACATATCCTTAAGCACAACATGGTTATGATGAAAAACTAAATGAAACAACAAGTTAATAAGTGTAAATTTTAATATCCTTTTGGTAAAGGGGATCGAGTGTTCCATTGATTACATCCTTACAAACAAACATTAATTTAAGATAAATTTCCCTAGAAGCTAGCTCCTAATATTCTTGGGCTTTATTAGATCACACAAGGAATTGGTTAGGTTGCCTATAGAGTGACTGCTCTAGCCCATTCAAAGATTCGTCGAGTCTTTCATATGTATTGTTTGAAGAATTTGCTGGGATAAAATTTCAAAGTATAAACTAACCTACTAGAACTTCATGAATAAGTTTCCATTTGGCTCGAACTATAAGTATTATTGGATACCAGAGAGTGCGAGGCGCTATAACCGATTATCAAGGAAGTGCTAATAGAATGGAAATACATACAACTAGAAGGTTACACTTGGGAAAAAACAATGATTCTCCAAAAAATTCCTTATCTTTAGTGATAATGTGAATTCTAATCGCTAGCGTATGAAAAAATATCACTTTAGCTGTGCATAACAAACATCCATAACATCAAATGTGTCTGTCAATTTCCTTAGATATATAGTAGGTGATTAGAGTAAATGCTACAAAAATATAGATCTATGCAGTTAAAGACATTAAACAACAAAAATAACAAGACTTTCTCCATACATCCAATAGACAAGACAAGAATTTATAAAGAATTTTTGTATTATGACACCTGGGAAGGGAACACAGAAAGATGTGATGAGTCCCCCTCAATGGGATGGGTTCTTGTATGTCCTCAGAACTTCAGATCCAAGATCTCTCTCCCTTGATGGTGCAGAAAACCCAAACAAAATAGAACTCAAAGGGAGCTCACAAGCAAAAGTAGAAAAAATATGACAATGATGGAAAATCAAAGTTAGACCAAAAGCATAGATCAAAAGGTGAAAAAAGGTAGTCAATGAATGGAAAACCCTTCTATTTATAATAAAATATTGAGTTATTCTAGATATTGATGCGTAATTAAAATATTATTAACCAAATCTAGATCCAACTTACTTGGAATATTTTATTATTTTTTGGTGGAGGGAAAAGGAATTTATAATTGGTTAAATCCATTTATTTAGAAATAATAAATAAATAAATGATTTATTTATTATTTGGAGGATGAGGTTAAGGAAAAATTAAATAAATAATTATTTATTCAATTATTTATAAATGATTTAGTCAAATTTAACAAGGAATATTATTAAATAATGATTTAAAAAATTATTCCTAGAGAATAATGAGATAAATAATGATTTATCTAATTAATTATCATGTTTTGGGTTAAATATGGACCAGGAATATTAATTAAATAGTTGTTTAGTTAATTATTCCTAGATGAAAATAAAACAAATAGGGATTTATTTAATTATTCCTCATGGAGTTTCCTATTTAGACCAGAAATAATTTAATAAACTATGGGTTATGAAATTATTTCTCATACTGAAAGCAATTTTACTATGGTAAAATTGCTCTTACATGGTGTAATTTAGTCCATCTAATAGTAACAGGTTAGATGACCAAAAATTGGTGTAACATATTCCCCCTTAACATGTGAGCATTAGGAGCTAATCATATGACCGAAGCACGTTGTGAGAACACAATCACTAGACACCGAAGGGGAGTCAGAGAGAGAGAGAAATATAAGATGTACTGAAGAGAGAGAGGACAAGACCCTGAGGAGGCAAGACTTATAGGTGTGAAAATTCTCTTTTATTAGTGATTACCTATGCTAAATGAGACGGGGGAGGCATACTTATGCCCGTAGAGATGACAAATTACAAAGAATAATGGTGTGCCCATCAAACATGGGACTGAGATATATAGTACATGCTGGCATAAACATGGGCCAAATAAAAAACATAATGGATCTCACATACATACTATGCCTGGGACAACAGCCAGGACTTATACAATAATATCTAAGTACATGAGACATAATAACAACCAAAAAGGCCCTGTAAAAAAGGAAAGGGCTTTGAAAATTTGAATGATACATGCAAACTAAAAAGGCGTTGCAAGCAGCTAAGACTGGCACAATCAAATCTATAGATCTCCATCCAAGGCTGTAGTAAAAGAGGTCATGTGGGTATGTGGGGGGCTACCTAAAGGGCCACAACCTCATGAAGTATGAAATGTCTCGCACACACCTAGGAATCACTGCTACAATCTGCTGCATCACTGAACCATCAAGTATACGGATCTCAATCATGCAATAAGGAACTAGAACTGAGAAACAATCAATTCGAAGGGAAATAAAGGGTCCCTTTACCTAATCCAAGCCACCGAAGAAGAGTGGAAGCTGTAACCAAGGTACACTATCCTCTAGACCTATCTTCTAGAATGAATAAGCTGATGTCGACAGAAGCAGGTCCACCATAGGTGAGGCAATGAGGAATCCTCAACTAAGGCATGCAAGATAATAATAGAGCGATTGATAGACTGAAACTAGAGATGATGGTGGAATTCGGGGTACTTAGTAGTCGGCTGATGACTTCCCTTGTTAGAGCATAAATGGCATGGATGACCTACCAGCTACTGACTCGACTTCGGAGGGGATAGGGGATAGTATGATTGTAGGCCAAAATGTGTGACACGAGAGAGGTGCAAAGCAATGAAGGGTGGAAGACTGTGATGGGAGACTAAAGGGACTTGAGATAAACTCCATGAATGCGATGATGAATCAACTCGGATGCTCTAAACGAGGGTGCTTCGATGATGCTACCACAGGGAATGGGCCCGGTGGGGACCATAAAAGCATGAGTAAAAGATGATTACTCATGAAAAAAATTGACATGGGCATCAAATAGTATGAAGGCAAAGTGGTGCCCCAAGTAAAAGTGTCGCAAGTGAAGAAATTCAATTTTGAGATGCAACAAAGTGACCATTCTTGGAAAAAAGGCTTCCGGGTGAAGTATCAAATCTCCAAAAATGAAAGGATACTCATTTGAGTGCTCGGTGAGAGATTTCCAATAGTGTTGACAATACATCAAACTGAGCTACTGTTTAGTAATAATTGATGAAAGAAAAATTTTGGGGTTTTCTTTTAACAAGGCAATATCCCTCTAATTTGGTTCATTTGCAAGTGTAGTTGTGGTGAATGTAGAGAGGAGAAAAGGCTCTAAATCTTGCAGAGATCATAGCAGACAAAATGACTATTGGAATCGATATCCGTTAGTTGCAGGGAAGAGGCCTAACCATACTCTTTCAATTCACTCGATTAAAGTTTCAGATTAGACACCCAGAGCCCAAGAACAAACCTGTGCTCCTCCTCATGGTCGGGTTGCACTTTTTGGGGTCTTTTCTGTGTCTAGGGTAGCAGGTACTGGGCAGAAAATTGCGACCTATCCTAGGAAATGGCATGGAAAGTGTGACCTGTTAGAGAAAGGGGGTTTTAGTGCTATTTTTGGCTGAGAGCTGGGATTTTATGGTTATGATGCAATATTTCCTTTCTTTATGCTGACAAACATGATGTTTTTGTGCAGGTATGGAAAAATTGAGGATCAACTGGAGAGGGAGAGACCTAGATACATTACATTTTGAGATCTGAGAGGATCATGTATTTTGTGCCACATAGGCTAGGTTTGGGGTCCTAAAATTTGTTGAGAACCCATTGATGAGGGCAGGAGAGCCCAGATAGTCAGCTATTGGGACTCGGATCATGATATATTTATAGTGCAGGGGCACTGGATGGAGATGAAAATTCAAGATATATATTTCCTAACCGATCAGCTGCCACTGGGGATGGTGGGAAATACATAGCTAGTGTTACTGTGAGGGTGGAGCTTTATGGAATTTTTAGAGCACCACTTTTGACCAGGTGTCCATGTCAAATGCACGCGGATATCGATCAAATATTTAGAGAGGCTAGAGACTCGTATTGTGGTAGTGGTGGTGTTGTAGATCCTAGGCAAACAGGCGCTCCACCACATCACTAGAGCAAAGATAATGCTGGTTGAGGGTGTATTGAGTGGGACCTACTATGGGTGGGCCCAGATGATGTTTTCATCATTGAAATGACAATTTTCACTATGCAAGTGGCTGGTGAATCATGACTGTGTATATGGCATAGTTCTTTTCTTGCTCTTCTTGGAGAAAATCCCTACACTTCATCCTCGTATAATGATCTAGGATGGGGCCCCACGAGAACTCATAATGCATCGCTGGGGGTGACCACTGTGTAGAGGAGGAGGTGGGGTAGTCGGACGTGTGTTCCGACCCAAGTTTTTTTCTCATTAGTATCAGATGCCATTATACATAGATGACTATCCCTATAGTGGGATGAAATATCATGGGGATCTGAACTTTCCACTTCCACCAGGTCGAGCATTGGGGCCAGACAGTAAGTGAAAAGTTGCTTATCTTTTATTGTCCATTTTAAAGTTTCAGAATATTTTATATGGCACTGATTCATTTAATTTTGGTATGCAAATATAGCATCGATGAAATCGACCGGGTATATGGGACAACCTGTAGTGTTAAGTGCTACAGAACCTATTTCATTAAGGGGAACGCAAAATGTGGATGTAGTGGCCCTCTTGGAGGATATCTTCCGTAGATGTGAGAAGATTTTGATTGGTGTTTCTGAGTGCGGTTGGCAGGACCTTTAAGACTACTACATAGAGCCATGTATTGGTCAACCCTTAGAGTGGCGAGGAGTCATGTGGTGCATGGCGATGGCCGAACAGGATATGCATGATCTATGGGCTACAAGAACCAAGCCATTGGCCCAGGACCCTCCAGATAGTGATTAGATGTAGGGGCATGAGGTGCCTCTAGTTTTGGTTTTTTGTAACATGCTATGGGAATGCCATATATATCAAAGTTAATGGACTCCAAAACATTTTATATTTGGATGACACATATTATGGATATGCATCATCTTGTGGTTTATGGTTATTGTATTGTATTAAATGCATGTGCTAAATGCCAATATTGAATATTGTTTGCAATTCTATTTACATAATGATTCTGGGCTTTGGGTACATGACTAAATGTAATGATTTCAAATTCACGCATTAAGAGCTTCACTCATAAATATCTTCTAAAAAGGACAATATTATGCACATGATAAACACCATTCAATTGCATGACAAGCTGCAAAGGATCTAAATGAGCATGAAGGTGAAGGATGTGATGGTCAAAGGTATCAGCTAGCATACCTATCACTGCATCATATTCAGCCTAGTTATTGGTGGCAGCACCAATGCATACATCGTTAGAGAGGACAAGCAGATGCAAGGGGTTGGAAATGGCCCACGCTGCCGAGGCTAGATTCTGGGAGTAACGACTTGCACCATCAGCATAACCGATATATGGTGTGGATGAGGAATCCATATGAAAGGTGCCATAAGACAACATATAAGATGATGGTGAACAATGCTGGAAAACTGAACGCAAGGAAGAAATAAAACAAGCATTGTTAGGGGGGATTCTGTGTAGAATTTCTATACCTCACACACTGAATAATGGATGGTGTGGGGGAACTGTCTTGGGGACAGCTTGCACTCAAGTCGTGAAAGTCACCATAGACATGGATGGTGCCATTTTTATTATGGGTTGGATTGATAAAGTTAGGGGTGGTAAATGCTTCCATAATGTCATCATCATAGTAAAATATGGGGTCACTGGTGGAATGATGACCACATGACGGGGTGAAGCTACCTGACTCATCATCATGAGAAATGAGTTTGACACGCACATCATCATAGAGGGTGAAAAAAGAACAAGTAGATAAGGAATCCATCGATGTTGAGCCCAAGGTGATCGCTGAAGGGAGGTTAGGTGAAACCAAAGGGGATGCCCCAGAGTGGTCTTCCACTGTGGATCTCATAGATGATGACAAGTAGAGGATAGTGGCCGAAGCCTCCGTCATCTTGACATCAGGAGGGGGTATGTCAATGGGAGTGGATGTGTCATCTGGTTGTACCGAAGAAAAACTCGCAAGTAAGGGAGAGGTGGAATCGTTGCACTTGCCCTCGAATTTGCGAACTGCTTCCAAGGAGGTACATAAATCTTCAAGGTGGAGACAGAGGCAAGTATAGTGGCCATGGAAATCACACAAAGCACAAGGGTTATTTTTGTGCAGATTATTGAGTTTCTTGGCTGAATCTGGTAAACTAACATGGACTTCTGGGATATCAGACTCAAGAAATGCTTCGTTGACCATGGGTTTGATACAAGACAATTTAGGACAATTATGGGTGGCACGACCAACAACATCACACAAAGAACATGGAGGTGTATGTTGGACATTGGGTTCAATTCTCCCCGTGTGTTTGACGACATGGAATAACTGCCTCTCATGGATCCTAACTCTAGCAATTGTAGTAGAGACTAATGCCTATGGGTTTTGGTCTAACGAAAATCATGATTCAAACAATTGGTATAAGAGTGACAGGTCTCGAGTTCGAAACTCACCTGGCTCACATTGGGGGGGAGATTTTTGGACATTGGGTTCAACAATCCCCGTGTGTTTCGCGACATGGACTAACTGCCTCTTGTGGATCCTAACTCTGGTGATTGTAGCGGAGACTAATGCCTATGAGTTTTGGTCTAATGGCAATCATGATTCCAACAGTGTACGATTTGGAGGCTTTGGAGGAGAAGGTGTTATCTAGGTAGCCTTTTCCTTAGGTTCCTTTTTGCAGGATTTACCCCCATCACCTAAGGCTTTCAAAATAGAAGTAGATTCTTGTTTAGGTGGCTGAGGCATAAAAGCAAAGGGAGGGGTCATAGCGACCAGTTGGACTGGGGTCAAAGTAGTGTAAGATTTGAGCTGACTAGGCATGGTATTGGCTGGGGGCTAAATGTACGAGACTAGGATCCCCAAGGTCATGTTGGGAAGGGTCAAGGTAGCCATAAAAAGTACTGAAAATAATTCGGAATGGGGAGCAAGAAATGGTATCTGACGGGAGGGGTAATGGCCAGGCGGAATAGCTCCCAAATGGTTAAGGCTAGGGTGAACCATTCTAGGAGGAAAAAGAGGATCAAGGACACTAGCTATAGATCAAGGGCCTTGAGGAGGGGGTCTTGAAGGAAGAGTCAAAATACTAGTAGCTAACTGCAAAGGGTGAGGCTGCTGACTAGTCGAACCAGAGCATTTGAGGTCTAACCAAGATGATTGCATCATGCAAACATTCGACGAGCTAGGGTCAGAGATAAGAAGGGGGAGACAAAGGAATGAACCAAGAAAAGAGGAATATTTATAGACACTGGGTGAGAAACTAGTCGAAGGTTCAACTATTTGTTTATTCACCGCCGAAGAAATAATGGCCTCTGGAGAGGTCTAAGACTTCAATTCATAATATATCAGCTGATCGATAGTGACAATATTTCTGTTGTGAGGAAAGAATATATTATGGTGAACCGCATATGGGACAAAAAAATCACAAAAGTATAGCTATGGCCCAATATAATGTTGTAGTCTAAGGGGGCATCAATGACTTTAATATCAACATAAATAGTTTTTCCCGCCAAAGTAACAGGACAGTTGCAGAACATGCCAATGGGCTAGGAAGAGTGGTCATCCCATGCAAGGAAGGTGAGAGTGGAAGGGGATAACTCGAGTGATTTGAGATTTTTCCAAACAGAAGAAGACATCACGCAGGTGGATGCCCCCTCGTCAATGATACATTGGGAGACGTTGGCATTCTGGAACTTGAAAGGTATTTGGAAGGTGGTGGATCTAGGAAGGGGTGGATGCTCTAACTTTTCAACATCAAATAAAATCAAATGATCATCTGAAGGATACACTGTGCCCATAGTAGTTAGTATAGCTTTACATTGTGAAGGGCACAACTAGAGGACTTTCAGCGTTGACATGGTGGCAGGGGAGTCATCTACTATACTGTAAGTGTGGGCAGCTTTATGGGAAGCATTGTTTTAGTGTAACGGTCCTTTGGGGATCTTGGTATGTACCTATGCCTTAGGCTAATGGATTTTTAAAGGACCATTGGTGTCAAAATTGGCTCTATGGGACCCGAATATTGGGGCTCGGTTGCGGACATAGCGAGAGGCTTGATTTACTGGCACGACCGAATCTGAAGGTTGAGATCGGTGGTATTGGCCTGGTCAGAGTTCATCATAAGGATCTAGTAATCGGCAGTACAAGAAGGAGGAGGTTGAGTGGCCGCCTAACCTTCAGGGAGTTTGGCAGCCACATATCCTTGTTGGGGGGAAGTATTGGTAAACAAAACCAGTTGAGTAGGTGCAACATTAGGAGAAACTAAAGCAGAGGCTTGCTATCCTCAAGATGTTTCTTGAGCTTCCCACAGTTGACGCATCTGAGGTAAAAGGGGACAATCATGGGTGTAGTGACCATGGCCATCGCAACAAGAACAAGGTGTATTCGTACAAAGATGCCTATTCTTCTTGGGCTGATAGGCCTATTGTTGGGTTGTAATTTTAGATGTATTACCTTGGGGATTGTTTCCTGGATTACTTAGATTGGGTTGGTTCTTGTTTCCTTTCCTCTTATTTTTGGAACTGGGAGTATTAGTCACACTCTACTGTGCATAGACCTGACCCTGAGGGGGGGGTGGCTGCTACTGTGGAGCTTGAGAAGGCATGTGAGACTGAGGTGCTTGTTTTGGAGGAGCTGGAGCACCTCGTTGTGGATACGCATAGTAAGGAGGTTGAAAAACATTGGGGTAAATAGGTTGGGGAATAACAGGCCCTAGCTTTGGAGGATTCAGTTGGGCAAAGGCGTGAGGAATTTCGTGTCTTGGATACATGCTCTCGGGAGGGGGAAAAGTGCTATATGAGTTGGACCCTCCCTAATTGAAACCATAACCCATAGAAGGATGAGTGTATGGATGTGAAAGGGATCCAACGATATCTTCAGCGGCATGAGATGCCCTAGTGTGTTGGCACCACCAGGTCTAGGGAGGTCAGGTAAGATGGTATAACATAACCATATTGTGCATATATCATGTCATATTTCAACGCAACTTGGAGGGCTTCTTCCTCAGTCTGAGGAAAGTGAGACACACCATATTTACCAATAGAGGGAAAAATGTATCTGAGAAACCAATCCATGTAGACATGGTCTTCGAAAATAGGAGCTCGACATAAGCTCTTCCTTTTGCGCCATTCTTGAATATGGTCAGATAGGCGAGTGGCAGAAGTTTGAAAGAAGGTGGTGAAAAGTTTGGTACTAGTGTACTAGCGAAGGGGAAGCTAGAAGTAGGAAATAAACGCCTTGGCAAGAGTAACAAAAGTTGCATGAGAGGCAACGACCTGGTCGATATACCACTTGGAAGCTTCTCTAGTAATCATACACTCGAATAACCGAATACGGATAGAGTCATCAGTGATAGAGTTGGATGAACACCACCTGTGGAGAGAACAAACATGGTTGGTAGGATCCTCTCCAGCATTTCCTTCAAAATTAGGGATGTGTGAAGGAATCTTGGTTGGCATAGCAGTACAACTTGGACCATGGTGTATATGGTCATTAATCAACTAGATTAACTTGGGAAGGCTTAGGCCTGCCATATACGGAAGCAAGGGAGCAACCATAAGCATTCATGTTGCGGCTCCACTAGTAGCAATTCCAACATTAGAGCTGGGGCCACCACTAGTGGTAGGTCCTAAACCAGACATGATGAAGGTGAAAGATGGAGGAGAACTAGGGATAGAAACAGAAGGAGAACTCGATGAACTAGAATCAGAGTCAGAATGGGGACTCAGCGAAGGACTAACTCAGACCCTACGCAGTGGAGTAATTCTTCCTAACAGAAACTCAGGATGAAGGCCTTGGAGTCTCCTCGATAAATGCCTTAGGGGCACAATGATGGAAAAGATACACGGAACCCAGAGGAAGAGAGGTAAACAAGAGAACGAAGGTGCAGATTAATTTATTACAATTTTTTCATCTTGGCCTGATGGTGTAAACCAGGCGCTCTTCGATTTAGGTGTGCATGTATGTGATAAGTGTGTTAATTTTAACTAAGCTCATACGTGTGTACAGAAAAAAATAAAAAATAAAAAATTATAATTGTAAATAAAATTGAAAGAGACAATAAAATAAACAACTAAAGATGCATAAATTTAAACCCAAGGAGGGGGGATTCCTAAAAAATAGTCTAAAGGAGGGAAAAATCTACTCAAAACAAAAAATATAGCGAATATATCTAAGTTCAAGAGGGACAGGGATCTAAAGGTTAGATATGTTGAAAACAGGTGCAAAAAACAACAAGAAGCCAGAGGGAAAAATTCAGAAAAATAGGTGGAAAAATGCTACAACCTAAAGGGAAACATAGGGGACCCTAAAGGGATGACCAAACAAAAATAAAAATAGGTTCTTTGGATGGACTAATAACCGATCTAGAATGGATCTGGAAAGATAGGTTCAGATCTAAAAAAATGGCTGAAAAACACTGAAATCTCAGAAGACCTGCTTCAGCTAAACTCCTTCTAAAAAAGGGGAAGTGTATTGAAGCCCTAAGGGGCTCGATTCCTACTTCGATGAGTAAAAATAAGCAAGTATAGGTTAAATATGGGTAAATAAAGAGGTCATACAACTCTAAACATTTCCCTCAGCAAACCCTCAAAACTTTTAGAAAAATCCCGCAAAAAAGTATAGGTCGCAGGTTCTCACCTGATTTCTATTTAGGTTATAATTTTTGGGCTTTTATCCACTACCTGAGAGATGAGGTCGCTGGTTTTGGGCCAAAAAATATGACCTACACTTCTAGCTATCTCTAGGGTAGGTTTTAGAAAACATTTCCCTCTCTGTTGCAGTTGATACCTGTTACCTGTGCAAATAGCCCAGAAAGACATGAAAGATAGATTTTTTACTATTTTATGGTAAAAAAGGTTTAAAAAACAACAAGGAATGCAAAATAAGAAGCTGAAGAAAAACCATAGGGGCTGAAGTAGCTGGTCATCCAGGGATCTAAAAAACGATATCGGTCGTAATTAAAATCCCCAGTGGAGTCGCCAGTTGTTAGTGTGAATTCTAATCGCAAGCATATGAAAAAAATCACTTTCTTTGTGCATAAAAAAAAACCCTAACATCAAAAGTGGCTATCAATTTCCTTAGATCTCCAGTAGGCGATCAGAGTAAATGCTACAAAAATCTAGATCTATGCTGTTAAAGACATTAAACAACAAAAATATACAAGAGTTTCTCCATACATACAATAGAAAAGACAAGAATTTATAAAGAATTTTTTTTATTATGACAGATGGGAAGGGAACACAGAAATATGTGACCAGTCCCCCTCAATGGGATGGGTTCTTGTATGTCCTCAGCACTTCAGATCCAAGATCTCTCTCTCTTGATGGTGCAAAAAACCCAAACAAAATTGAACTGAAAGGGAGCTCACAAGCAAAAGTAGAAAAAATATGACAATGATGGAGGATCAAAGTGAAACCAAAAGCGTAAATAAAAAGGTGATCAAAAGGTGACAAAAGGTAGTGAATGAATGGAAAACCCTTCTATTTATAACAAAATATTTATTTAGTCTAGATATTGGCGCATAGTTAAAATATTATTAAACAAATCTAGATCCAACTTACTTGGAATATTTTATTATTTTTGGTGAAGGGAAAAGGAATTTAGAATTGGTTAAATACATTTATTTAGAAATAATAAATATATAAAATATTTTTTTACTATTTCAAGGATGAGGTTAAGGAATAATTAAATAAATAATGATTTATTCAATTATTTATAAATGATTTAGTCAAATTTAACAAGGAATATTATTAAATAATGATTTAAATAACTATTCCTAGAGAATAATATGATAAATAATGATTTATCTAATTAATTCTCATGTTTTGGGTTAAATATGACCAGGAATATTAATTAAACAATGGTTTAGTTAATTATTCCTAGACGAAAATAACAAAAAAAAGATTTATTTAATTATTTCTCATGGGGTTTCCTATTTAGAGCAGAAAATTTTTAATAAACTATGCATTATTAAATTATTTCTCATAGTGAAAGGAATTTTACTATGGTAAAATTTGTCTTACATGGTGTACATTAGTCCATCTAATAGTAACAAGTTAGATGACCAAAAAATGGTGTAACATTTAGCTTTGAGGATAACATGGATTTTAAAATGGGAGGGAATGTTAGGGTCCTAACCTAACTCCTATACTTAGATACACACTACAAAAAAAATGGTCATTGGCGAGGGTCATGCCTGTGATGGACCTTTAAGGCCAATCACCAATGTCACATATGTTGATGTTCCTTAAAAAAATGTTGTTGTAAGTGTATATAGTGATGGACCTTTAAGGTTTGTCACCAAATACATTTTCAATGAAACTTTTAGTGAGGGTCGTTAAAGGCCCATCCCTAATTCTCTCTTTGGTGACACTTCTAGTCATGATATTTTATTGACCCTCACTAATTCTCTTTTCGGTTACTTTTGGCGATGGTCAAAAAATGTTCATCATCATTGATCATTATTTTAAGTTTTTGATGACGTTATGTTCCTTTTATAGTATTTTTTTTCAAAATATAACGATCTAATATCATTATTGTGGAGTGTTCTTCATTATGTGTCCAAGGCCATAATTGTTAGAGTCATTCAATTTTTTAAGAAGTAATTAGTGTTTATCATTTCCATCATGTGATGAAAATTGAGTTTTCCTATGAGTAAACACATCATTCATCTCTATTAGGTTTATTATCTAGCAAATTCAATTTATATAAAGTTCCACTAGTGTGTGTAGGAAATATATTATATAATATATAATCAATCTCTCTCAATTCTATTAATGAGAAAGACCTAGCAATACTCAACAATCCTGACACACCTTAACATGCTTTGGAACACATTGACATTTCTTAGCACTTCGCATGTCTTGGAACATATTTTTACCTAGAAAATATTTCCATGACTAGGATGCCCAAGCACATGTTGTCATGCCCTAGCACAACATAGTACTCTCCTAGCATGTGTCGGCATTCCTCGAAACACCTTGGAATTCATAGACATAAATTATCACATGGAAAACATTGGCACTTGCCACATATTGGAACCTATTATTAGTGTTCCTAGCATGACCCTTTCGAAAAATATAAAGTCTCCAAGCTCAATTTGTGCCGCTTAACTAGTTACCATAAACTGATCACATCTAGCCATGGGCATAAAACAACTAAGAAACATAACTTACAAAAGAAATATTTCACATGTATGTTCAGTTCATATAAATAGTAGATCATTAACTGAGAGTTTGAAAGAAACACAAGATACACAAGTAACACAATATATACGATGACACAAGCCAAGTGCATCAAAAATTATACACAACAATGTACAATATTCAATTATCTAGAATATTTTAAGACATGAGAATGTTGCCAAAGTTTCCCACATCTCATATAAAAATAATAGATAAAGCAAAAACAGTGTTGTGCTCAGAACAAAGTATCCCTGTTATAGTGTCATTTCTCACCTTCATGTACTTGATGATTTACAGTTTGGCCTTGGGCACCCTTTCCCCCAGGCTTCAATATTTTCTAAAAAAAAACCCATACGTGACTATGCCCGGAATTTTCCATGTATAAACACGATTCCATTCATAGAGATCCTTGTATACCTTTTTAATTATTAAAAATATATATAAATTCCCTATATTTGAGGCATTTTTGATGGTTATTTCAGTAATTAAACCACCCCAGCCTGTGGCCTAACTACTCCTAACTGCAGAAACTAATTTGAGGGAGTATAAAAGCCCCTCAAAGGAATGGCCTAAGGGAGAGAGAAAAAATATAGATATTATACTCTGTTGGAGCCCTATTCAACTCTAATATTGTCATGCCTATTCCCAGGTATATTCAGGAAACCCTTGTTTCCTTGAGAGGTTGATCACCCTATATGACATATATTGTGCACACATCTTGGAATAATTCTTGTGAGGCTAGAGCTAGACGGATCCAGAGGACGGTATGCTCGAAGGCCATGGAAAGATTCAAGCGATCTCTCCATGTTTTGATTACTGTACGTGTCATTCATAATCAGAAGAGCCATCTTGTTCCTGATATTTACGTGTTAATGATGCTTTATACATGTGTAATAATCATTAATTGAACATTCCATATTGTTTTTATGATATTATGCATGGTTTTCACTAACGTCTAGGAACTATATATGCTGTAAAACTAGGCTTTTGTGTTCGTTCTTTGTGGATTTATAGGTTTCATAGCACAAAGTGTTGTAGGGGGTTTGCACCCCACGGGATCTACATCAACCGAGGGACTTTTGGGTAAGTTCTGCAACCAATAATATCTAGTTTTCAATATAAAAAGTTGGTTAAAGTGAGTCCTTCTTGAATGGCATGCCCCTGATCTATGATGGTTGTCATCCCAATACCTTTAGGGTATTATTCTCCAAAACAGAAATGGCGACTCCACTGGGGATCAAATTCTTGTGATTTCCCATTTGGGTTCTGTCATCTGTCTTGTGGGTTCCCAACAATTTCTATCACTTTTTTCAATCTAGCAAGTCCTTTTTCAGTCACGCAGAAGACATGGTCTCTTGATGAAGCTTGATTTTTGTTTTTTTCCTTATCTTTGTTTACATATGAATTTTTTTCTTTACATAGTCACGCATACACGCTGGTTTTTTCAACGGGACCCACATATATGTGATTTTCCTTTGTTATAGTCATATATGCATGCTTGTTTCCCTTTGAAAAAGCACTTATGCCTGGGAAAATTTGAAGATTTTAGTTTCTAGCCCCTGTGGACTTGTTTGTCAGCATTGAGATATTTCTATAGCATCTTGAAGGTCTCTGGACTGTGTTTGAAGTGAATTTGTATATATTTCTCTCTTGCTTGTATGAAAACCTAGCCATTTGGTGAAATCCTTGTTTTGCGTGTTTGAAATTGCGGCTTAAGCACCAAGATCTTTCCCTGAAGATTCTTGGTTGTCCTAAACATTCAAAACAATGAGCTCTTACTCGTTTTCTCTTCTTGGCCTTATGTGTTGCTTCACATTTGATTTTTTCCTTCTTGTTGTAGTTTTTTTTCTTGATTTCGTAAACTTGTCTTGTTGCGATTTTTGAAAGATCTCTTTTTGATTTTTTGGAGTTGCTGCTTCAAAAAGTGATTGAACCTTTGGTTTCCCTAGAGACTCCCTTTTTGCTTCTTTAGAAGTAGCATCTTAGAATTTTCATTTCATTGGTAGTTTGCATTTAAGTGCATTCAAGAATTTTTTAATATTTTTCATAAATTTCTGAGTTGTAAGTGCCTGAAAAGAAAACAAATATTTTTTTTACTAGTTTCGTAGAACCTGCGTAGAAATCACTCTTCATCGAAAGGAAATCATTGCATTTGCATGTATTTTGGTTTTCATTGGTTTCTTCTGTGTCTTACAAACATCATCAATTTCACTTCTGTACACCTCTGAATTAAATAAAAACCCATCTAAAATAAGCGATTTAATTAAAAACAACTAGTAGTTTTTGTATCATTTTCATTAATTATACACCAACTAGTAGTTTGTGGGGCCTTGGATTAGGTGAGTGGAGAGTTAAATATCAAAGGCCGCTCAAACTATTAAACATAGAATTTGATTAATGAGTGATATACAACACCACTAAGTGGATCGGGAAATCTCTCCTCAAGAGAGTCAAGCGTAAGGAATAATGTAGGCAGAGAAGAGAGACACCCCCTCTCCTATTTGTTGAATATTGACCTAAGACCATTCCGCCTGGCTACCGATATGGATTGGTGGCCATAGTTGCCTATCCTAGGGACCACACAGGTTACTGTGGCGGGGAATAGTCTTGGTACCTGAGGTGGAAGTTGCATCACTTACATCAGTACTTCTGGAGGGTTCCCTTGCGAAGCTTTGGTACTTGCACCGGCAAAGGCTGTTGTTAGGAGGTCAGTGTAACTATTTATGTTTCCTTCACTACTATATCTAGGTCGTAATTACCCCAGACTTCTTTTGGAAGGTCCTATTATTTTTCTTTCTTGTATTTTGGTGTCCAGTCCTCATCACCCGAAGCAGAAATACTTTAGAGTTGCTTGTTTGGATAGATCTTAGGAAATGTTTAGAGAGTGCTCTTTGATCCTATATTGCTTAGCTTCACATATTTTTTGAGTCTAAAATAAATCTCTTAAAATGGTTGACCAATCGCCTCATTGATCGAGGAGGATTTGTGGGTTGTTTCTTGCGAGTGCTGAGCCTTGTTAAAGAAGGTGTAGGAGTAATTTGGAGGGTGATTTCTAGTCGGTGGATTCAGATGCAGCAGAGAGAGATCCTCCGTTGGGGCTTGTTTTTTCTATGGGTAGTTCTGGTGTTGGTGTCAGTTCAGAGAGCAATGCCTCACTCATCTCAAGAGTTTTATTTCGTACAAGAGAGGTCGAAGTAGAATAAGTTCCTCAGCCTACGGAGTCTCTTCCATCTCCTCTTCATGTTGACCATCCTTTCATTATTCAATACATTGGACCCAAGTCTTAGAGACACACAAGTTCTTATCCATCATATTCACACCTTTCGATGCCCACAACTGAGAACATGGCTTTGGCTGTGAGTGTTGCAAGTGTTCAGACCCCTCTTTCAGGAGAAGGAGGGTGCACTATTGTTGTATGTACAATCATTTATAGTATTGCTATGTTTGGATCTTGTCACACCGAAGCACATGTTTCATAATGTGGTCCCTTTTCTTTTGGAATGCCCACTTGTGGGATTCCTTCTTTCTCCTTTTCCGCTTCTTTAGCTGCATCTGCACCCATACCCTCTATGGCTAGTGGATCAGCTTCTTTTCGAGGGTTCCCCTTTAGGAGTGGGAATATACCTCTTTTGACCCCTTCCTTAGGATCTTTACCTTTGCTTCTTAGACTCAGGGTTTCAACCTATGGTCTAGAGGCCAAGGTTCTAATACCTTTACAGGTTGGAACCCTATTTTTACAGCGATTGGAGCGAGGAAATAGTCTCTCGTTGGTTAGCAAGGGAATGCTCATTTCCCTTCATTCAATACTTCTCAAGACTTTTCTTTGTTTGCAAATGATTGGAACCCTTATCAAGGGGTCTCCTCTCCATTCACTACCTCAGTGGGGGGAAATGGTCCTGTTTATAGTAACTCCATGTTTGGGGGGGGTTCCTTCTCCGAATGTTGGGTCACAAGGATTTTCCTATGGACCAGCATTCTCTATGAACAAATTTTGGCCACTTGGTGCATAAAAAAATCTAGGGTATTCTTTTTAGAACATTGGGAATCCTTCCTATGGAGGGTGGAATTCCCAGGCTCCTCCTCGTTTACCATTTCTGGCAACGTTAAACGTGCCAGATTTGTCAAAATTGACTAACAATCTGATTCGATATAGTTCGTGATGGCCTCTGGTTCCCACGAAAATCTCTTCAAACATTCCAAAGTTTGAAGGGAAGAATGGAGAGGATCCGACAGATCATATCACCACATTCCATTTATGGTGTTCATCCAACTCCCTGATTGATGATTTGATTAGGTTGAGGTTATTTCAACGCACCTTAACTGGAAATGCAACCAAGTGGTATATTGAGTTAAGTGGGGGCATTTTTTCCACTTTTGGAGATTTGGCTACCATGTTCTTAAACCAATTTCAGTTACCTGTCCATTATGATGTCGGGACTGACCTCCTGGCAAATTTCCAATAGGATAAGGAAACTCACATTTCTAATCATATTCAAGAATGGCACAGAAGGAAGAGGCTCATTAAAGCCCATATTCTGAATGAATTCCTTCTGGAATTGTCTTAGAAGTCTTTGCAGCTAGATATTTCTAAAGATATATCTCTGTAGGGGTATTTTCTGAAGAGCAATCTATTTTCAGGGCTCAGCAATTAGAACTAATTTATTCTCAGTATGGGGTCCTCAATAAAAAAATTTCGGATACTCCTCACTCCAAATTGGACTTATCCAAAACTAAACCTAGTCCTCATGGTGATGGGCTTATTGGGTCGATCGATAGCAGTGCAGCTAACCTGCTTAGTCAATTGCATCAGTTATCTATACAATCTGCTTCTTCTGGTCAGGCTGTGCCTTAAATATCTACCCCTCCTCAGTCCTTGGAAATTAATGCCATAAAAAATTTAACCCCAAAGGAAATCAACAATCCGATGGGAAGAAGAAGGGACAAAATAAAAAAAATAAAGGAAAGGATGGGAAGGGGAATGAAAACAAAACCAACGATAATGTTGGAGAGGGTCAAAAGGACAATAAGAGGAAGGTAAAGTTTCCATGCAAATTGTGCACTAGAGACCATCTTACACACCTTTTCCCTAATATTCAGGATGTGCAGGGCTTGTTAGCTCAACAGGGTTCTTCTAGTTCCTAGGCTATGCTAACAAACCCTTTTCCCCAAGGGAAGAAATTGATTTTTGGCATGAATCAAAATATTGGGGCTCCCTCTGGGGGCAGCCGGAAAGGGGAAATTCTGTCAAACATATATATGATGAGTTCTCATGCAGATATTGCTATGAGATCTTGTGATTGCAGTGAAGCTGTCTTCGAAAGCTAAGGGTACTCTTGATAGTGCTAAAACACTTCATATTACGAAGCCTACTATTAAGCCTATACCTCGGATGCCAAAGGCATCTTAAAAAAATATGACGATTAATCCAAATGCTAAGGCTACTCAGAACTACTCCCTTGTAGAAGATCTGGCCCAGATTCCTTGTGCTATGTCTGCATTAGAGGTGCTCCAGTCCTGTCCTGCTTACCAAAGTGCTTTTCTCACTACTATTGAGGTTGTAGATCCAAAAAACTCTCTTATGATTACATTTGATATGTCTAATTTTAAAAAGAGACTCCCTCATCATATGGCTTTCCATATTGGATCTCCTGCAGTTGTGCCTTCAGATACTCCTCTGACTGTGTTTGATGGTCATTCTCATAGGTCGAATGGTATTGTTCCGGCTTTGCCCATATGTGTTGGGGGTAAAACTATTAATTTTGAAGTTGAGATAGTTGATGCAAGCTTAGAATATAACCCTCTGTTGGGGTGAAAATAGGTATATGACATGGATGCTATTGCATCCTCTTTATTTGGTATTTTTTGTTTCCCTCACGAAGGTAGAATCATCACAGTTGACCAACTGGATTGTTCTCTTGTAGATCAGAATGCATCTTCTGACTCAACCGTTCCTTTGGTGAATGATACCAAGGCACCTGTTGAGAATTTGGGGGTTGGAATGTATTTTTCTTTGTGTTGGCATATGTTGTCCTTGATGGCAACCTATTTGATGAAGTTTTTCTTGATAAGTTGCCTATGATAAGCAACCTATGTGTTAAATATGTAAGGATGATGTATCTGTGTGTTAAAAGGAAGGATGGTGTATCTATAGATCAGCTCAGAAGGAACAGAAGAAAGGAAGTGACAGAAAAATGATAAACAAGGTATATCACAAAGCATACGCGGGTTTGTTAAGGTGAAGTAGCGTATGCACGCGGAAAAGTACGTGCCAAGTCGCGTATGCCCTTTTGCGCTCCAAATTTAGAATACCAAGGAGTGTTACCATGGTATTGACCCATTGTATTGAGCACTTGATTATCTATTTTATCCCGTCCAGGAATATCATCGGAAGAAGTGCGGTTTTGGCTCATGGTAGTGATAAAGGCTAAACCTATATAAGGAGAAGAAGATCATTGTGCAAAGGGTGTGCAAGGATCTGGGCTTTAATGAATACTTCACTCTGAAGTATATCGGCATGGTTGAACTCTGTTCTTAATTTATAGATATGAATCTATGATGCACCTATGAATATGATGAAGGTTCAAAATCTATAGATCTCAAAATGGTGAATCTATAAGATGATCTGAAAATAAGTGATGAAGATCTGGCGCAAATCTGTTGAAGAAATTGAAGAAATCTGGGTAAGTTCATAGATCTGGTCTGTTCTACAAAGTTTATCTTTTATAGATCCATACGCAGGTTCGTGTCGTGAAAAGCGCGTGTATACGCGGATCTGATTAGATAAAAGTGTGTATGGGCAGTTAGGGTTTTTTTGTAAAATGCACAGATGTATATGTGGGTTCATTTCATGAAAAGCACGTGTATACGCGGGTCTGATTAAATAAAAGCGCGTATGATATCTGAACTGGTGGTTGCTCAAGGTTGAAAGTGTTTCTGCATATTTATTCTGAAGTCTGGGTTATATTTGATATTCTGGTTACAGTGGTTTCACTGTTCTGTTGGAAGCAATAAGCAAAGTATGTTTGTTGATATGTGAAGGGTTGTGTTGAAGCTGTTTGATCCAGTTTGAAAATTGATGAAACGTGGAGTGTTAAGAGAGGGGACAGTCAGTTCCCCCTTCGCAAGGGGTAGTAGCCACCCTAAGGATAATCGGTAAACGAGAGTAGGGGTAGTAGCTCCTTCCGTGAAAGGGCTGGTAAACGAGAGTGTGGGGTCGTAGCTCCCTTCCAGGAGAGGTTGGTAAACGAGAGAAGGTTGTAGCCTTCTGCAGGTGGGTGCCTGCATACTGGTATGAATCTGCGCCAGTACATTGTTGTAAGATGTTTTCTTTATAATAAATATTGAAGACTGAGACGACGACAGCGGTGGTTTTCTCTCGAATTGGGTTTCCACCTAAAATCCTAGTGGTCATGTGTGATGCTTATGTGTGTTGATTTATTCTGTTCTTACTGCACATGTATACTGCTTCCTAAACATCTAATGAATGTATGATGTAATAATCTAAGAACTATCTGCATAATAAGAAATCTGAGAATACGCGAGTTTCCTTAAGGATATCCGCATATATACGCTAGTTTAGTTCTGTAAAGTAGCGTATGGGTGTTTGAGAAAAGAAAAGTGTAAAGTTGATTGACAGATCAAGATATTGATTCACCCCCCCCTCTCAGTATCTTTCCCAACAATTGTACGTAGCAGTCCTTCTGAAAAAGCTTAGCCGCTAGAAGGAAGATCAAGCAAGATGAGCAATCAAGATGAAACAACATTTATCAAGCCTCCGGTCTTTAATGGGAGCAATTTAATCTTTTGGAAAACAAGGATGAGGTCCTATCTTCAGTCTATAAGAACAGATGTATGGGACATTGTTGTACAAGGATATCAATATCCAGCTACAATACCAACAGATCTGAATGAAAAGAAGAATTATGAATCAAATTCAAAGGAGGTCAATGCTATAATAGGAAGTTTGACTGAATATGAATTTTTCAAAGTCATGCAGCTAAATACAGCAAAGGAAATGTGGGACAAACTCATTCTAAGTTATGATGGTGATGCAAAGGTAAAAAGTGCAAAACTCCAAACTATTAGAATTGAATATGAAAATTTGAAGATGCATAGTGATGAAAGTATTGCCAGTTTCTTTTTACGTGTTGATGATGTTGTAACTCGTATGAAAAATCTAGGAGAAACAATAACCGAATCTACTTTGGTTGAGAAAATTTTAAGATCACTAACAACAAAGTTTGAGTCAAAAGTTTCCGCTCTTGAAGAAAAACAGGATCTTCAAAAAATCTACTATGGTACAACTTCATGGCATACTAACCGCATATGAAATGAGAAGAGGAGGATCATCCGAAGTCAAAGAGGCTGTCTTCAAAGCTTCTACAAAAGGGAAAGAAGTACAAGAAGCAGAAGGATCAGGATATATCTCAGAAAAAGATGAGGCAAATTTTGTAAAGAAACTCCAACTTGGCACATGACAGTTCAGAGGTAAGCTTCCTTTCAAATGTTTTGAGTGTGGAAGAGTTGGTCTTCATGCTGCTAAGTGTCCTCATAAAGAAACATCTGCAAAAGGAAAGGAAGTAGAAAAAAGGAATAATAATCAAGCGAATACTATAAAAATTTATTATATTCATGAAGAAGAAAGTGATGGGCTATCTGATAGTGAGGAAGAATGTGAACAAGATCTTAGACTTCTCATGGCATTTGAATCTATAGAAGAAAATGATACTTTTGTGGATGCTCTAGAGGAGAATGACTTTCTTGAAGAAAAAAATCAACTAAAAATGTGCTTAAAAGAAAGTAAAACACTCTTAAAAGAAAGGAGAATAACCATAGAGACTCTGGAAAAGCTGGTTGAAGAAGCAAAGAAACACATTGAGAAATTAGAATGTGAAGTGGTAAGTCTAAGAAAAGATTCTGAGAAAGTAAAGACTCTGAATCTTAGATTTTCTAAAGGATCTGAAACCTTAGATGAAATTATCAAGGTACAACGTTCTCCTCTTATAAAAACAGGTCTTGGATATACCGGAGAATCCCCTCAATCTTTAGCACCAAATTATCTAAAAGCAACTACAGCTGGTTTACAAAATTATGCCACTCAGCAAGGGAATAAAGAATCATTACAGGTAAAGCATGATCATCTCAATTCAAAGAACACTAACAGAATTATCTCTCAAAGAAACACCAATCAATGGGTAAATCCAAGTAGAAGATTTCATGATCGCAAAAATTTCTTCTTCAATGGACAATGTTTCTCATGTCACAATTTTGGTCATAAAGTTGTTCAATTTGCTGCATATAAAACTATCATGACTAGAGAAGAAAGAAAGAAAAGGATTGAATTTGAGAAGAATACCTATAACAACTTTTCTCCTCTTCTAAATGAATTTGAATGTACTTATTGCAATAACTTTGGGCATGAAGAATCTGAATGCAGGAGCAAAGTTCAACCAAAAGAGCATTTTCCTTCAAGATCCAAAGTATGGAAAAAGAGGGAATTATAGGTTGAAAATTTTGGCATAGCATTATTCGCAGAAGGTGAATCAAATCAATGGTACATTGATAGTGGATGCTCAAGACACATGACAGGTGACAAAAACAAAATTCTTGCATATAATGCTCTAGAAAAGGAAAAGAAAGCTACATTTGGAAATGATAATCCTGCTGTAATTAAAGGAAAAGGGTCTATGTTTCTAAAAGAAAAGGTGAAGGCTAATGATGTCATGTATGTGGATGGCTTAAGGCATAACCTGTTAAGTGTAAGTCAAATGTTTGATCAAGGAATTGAAGTTGTCTTTAGTTCAAAAGAATGTGTGGTTCATGATCTTGATACAGGTAAAACAATTATAAAAGGAAAAAGAACTCCAAGCAACCTGTATGTATTGAAGAACTGCAAATAACAATGTTACTTGAGTCAATATTCAGAAAATTGGCTATGGCATAGAAGGTTGGGGCATCTAAGCTTCTCTCAAATCAACAAATCAAGCAAAATTAATGTTGTTCGTGGTCTTCCCAATATTACTCTACCCGAAAGTATCATATGCAAATCTTGCCAATTCCCAAGAAGCGTACTCCGCAGTGCAATTTAATGCCAAGGAAGGATCATCAAGTAGGCCTCTTGATCTCATTCATAATGCTACATGTGGACCCATGAGGAAAAATTCTACCCTTGGTGGTGAACAATACTATATCTTATTTATCGATGTATTTAGAATGTGTTGGATTGGGTTGCTTAAACACAAAGATGAAGCCTTTGAGAAATTTCAGATCTTCAAGTTATTCGGTTGAAAATGAATTAGATCTAAAAACTCAAATGTCTTAGATCTGATCGAGGAGGATAATATACTTCAGACGAATTCCTTGAATTTTGTGAACAACAAGGCATAAAAAGACAGTTCTCTGTAGCTGGCACTCCAAAACAAAATGGCGTAGCAGAAAGAATGAATAGAACAATTCATCAAATGGCTAGAGCTATGCTTGATGATTCTGGAACACCCGACACATTTTGGGGAGAAGCAGCACATACAGCAGTAAAAATTCTCAACAAAGCACATGTTCGTGTAAATAGTGACAAAACTCCATATGAACTTTGGTATGGTAATACTCCTTCTGTGAAGCATTTTAGAGTTTTTGGAAGTAAATTATTTATAAAAAATAATGATGAAAAACTTGGCAAGTTTGAACCTAGAGCAGATGAAGGAATACTTCTTGGTTACTCCTCCATGAGTAGAGCTTATAAATGTTACAATAAAAGACTTCGGAAAATTGTTGAATGTATTGATGTTGTTATTGATGAGTCTCCTGCAGCCCCAAAAGAAGAAAAACATATAACAAATTAAGACGATGGTGACTTATGCCCATCCACATCAAATAGCAATGATATAAACAGTGAACCCAATGAAGAACCTGAAGATGATTTATCTGAAAAAGCTCCATCCAGCTGAAAAAGCTCCATCCAGCTATGTTCAAAAGAATCATCCTGAAACTCAAATTTTGGGAGATATGGAGTTGCAGAGTACAAACCGGTATGACCTTGTGGGATCTTTCTAGCTATCCTGGCATGTCTATCCACTATTGAACCACACAATGTCAATCAAGCTAGCAAAGATGAATGTTGGGTTCAAGCCATGAATGAAGAGCTTGATCAAATTGAAAAGAATCACACTTGGGAATTGGTTCCAAGAACTCATGATAAAAATGTGATTGGAACAAAATGGATATTCAAAAAAAAGTTAAATGAAAATGGAGATGTTATTAGAAACAAAGCTAGATTGGTTTGTAAAGTGTATGCTCAACAAGAAGGTATAGACTTTGAAGAAACATTTTCTCCTGTAGCTAGAATTGAAGCCATGAGAATGTTTCTTTCTTTTTCAAGTTTTCAACAAATCAAAGTTTATCAAATGGATGTTAAATCTATATTTCTCAATGGTGAACTAGAAAAAGAAGCTTATATAGAACAACCAAAAGGATTCATTCTAGGAAATGATGAAAAACTTGTTTAACAACTTAAAAAGGCTTTATATGGTCTGAAACAATCTCCTCAGGAATGGTACTATCATCTTGACAAACATCTTCATCAACAAGGTTTTACAAAGGGATATGCTGATAGTAACTTATACACAAAATTAGAGAATGATAAACTGTTGATTGTAGTTGTATATGTTGATGACATCATTTTTGGAAGTAATGAAGAATCCATAAGTCAGAAATTTACTTTTGTTATGCAAAAAGAATTTGAAATGTCTTTACCTTGGGAACTAACATTCTTTTTCTGGCTAGTCTGCGCATCAAACTACAGATGGTATATTCTTATCACAAGAAAAATACCTTAAGCAAATTCTGAAGAAGTATGGCATGGAAGAGTGCAAATCTGTAAGTACACCAATGATAACTGGATGTAATCTCAGTTCTCATGATGATTCTCCCATGGTGAACCAACCAGATTACAGATCTATGATAGGAAGTCTTATTTATCTCACTGGGACTAGACCAGACATTATGCATGCAGTTGGGATTGTTGGATGATTCCAAGCTAATCCAAAAGAATCTCACCTTCAGGCTGTCAAAAGAATATTCAAATATCTGCAAGGAACTCAAGACTTTGGACTATGGTATCCAAAGAATGTTGATATTACTCTTCATGCTTACACTGATGCAGATTGGGCTGGAAATGTTGATGATTGGAAAAGCACTAGTGGTGGAGCATTCTATATTGGGCCCCGGTTAGTATCTTGGTTCAGCAAGAAGCAAAACTCTATTGCCTTATCTATAGCAGAAGAAGAATATGTGGCTGACGCATCATGTTGCACACAACTTATTTGGATGATGCAAACCTTACAAGACTTTCAAATCAAGTGCACACCTCCTGTCTCCATTATGTGTGATAATACAAGTGCCATCAGTATTTCAAAGAATCCTGTTATGCATTCGAACACCAAGCACATTCCCATCAAGTATCACTTCTTACGTCAACAAGTTCTTGAACAAAAGGTGAAGTTGGAGTATGTTTCCTCCAAAGAACAAGTTGCTAATATATTTACCAAACCTCTACCCAGAGAAGCATTCGAATATCTCAGAAAAAATATGGGAGTAGTCTCTGCCTTGCAGAAAATCAGAACTGCTTAAATTCAGAAGATTAAATTGGATACGCGGGTTTCCTGAACGAAAGTCACGTATATACGTGAGTTTATGCAAAGAAAACCGCGTATGGTTAGTTGCTGACAAATTTTACTTGGGGTCAGCATTCTTCAGCACAGCTGCAGTGTTGTTTGGTATCTCTGGTGGTGTTCCAGTTTTCATAATTCTGTTTCATTCTCTGATGTCTCTTGATAAAGATGCCTTGATGATTTGCTGTTGAAAGTGTTTAGGATGCACAAGCTAAGGGGGAGCACTGGTCATGTGGAAAGGATGCATTGGATGCACAGTTTCAGGGGGAGCATTAGCATTTTTGAATTTAATGCATTGTTGGCATTATGATGATTCTGAAATATGATCTCTTTCTTGAGGTCCTTTTGGTATTTGTTGTAAAAGGTCATTTTTGTAATTTGTTAAAAAATTCATGTTGTGACCTATGATGTAAATTGTAATATTCAGTCATGTAAAGGACTTGTTCAAATTTGTAAACCCACTTGGTTGGGTACTTGAGTCATATATGTAAATCCAGTTGGTTGGATCCTTGATGTAAGTATGAGTCCTTGGTGATAGGAAAGGTCATAGAGTCATGTACTTCATTGAATTTTATGTTGAAGATTCAGCATGAACTTAGGAGGAGCATGGTAACCTCAATGCACATCAGATCTACAGAGCTCTTCTTTCTACATGAGTAGAAAAACATTGTCTTGGCTTTGATCCGCCCTTTGCCGTTGATGTCAAAGGGGGAGAATATCATGGTGTTTGAATAATGGTTATAATAAATGTATCTATCTGTTGTTGTGTTGATCAAACACCATCATGGTTGCCATCAAGTCCAAAGGGGGAGATTGTTGGCATATGTTGTCCTTGATAGCAACCTACTTGATGAAATAAGACTGTCGGCGATATGATGCAATGTGTTGTCCTTGATGGCAACCTATTTGATGAAGTTGCTCTTGATAAGTTGCCTATGATAAGCAACCTATGTGTTAAATATGTAAGGATGATGTATCTGTGTGTTAAAAGGAAGGATGGTGTATCTACAAATCAGCTCAGAAGGAACAAAAGAAAGGAAGTGACAGAAAAATGATAAACAAGGTATGTCACAAAGCATACGCGGGTTTGTTAAGGTGAAGTAGCGTATGCACGCGGAAAAGTACGTGCCAAGTCATGTATGCCCTTTTGCACTCCAAATTTAGAATACCAAGAGGTGTTACCATGGTATTGACCCATTGTATTGAGTGCTTGATTATCTATTTGATCCCGTCCAGGAATACCATCGAAAGAAGTGTGGTTTTTGGCTCATGGTATTGATAAAGGCTAAACCTATATAAGGATAAGAAGATCATTGTGCAAAGTGTGTGCAAGGATCTGGGCTTTAATGAATACTTCACTCTGAAGTATATCTACATGGTTGAACTCTTTTCTTAGTTGATAGATCTGAATCTGTGATGCAACTATGAATATGATGAAGGTTCAAAATCTCTAGATCTGAAAATGGTGAATCTCTAGGATGATCTGAAAAGAAGTGATGAAGATCTGGTACAAATCTGTTGAAGAAATTGAATAAATCTGGGTAAGTTCATAGATCTCATCTATTCTACAAAGTTTATCTTTTATAGATCCATACGCAGGTTCATGTCGTGAAAAGCGCGTGTATACGCAGATCTGATTAGATAAAAGCACGTATGGGAAGTTAGGGTTTTTCTGTAAAATGCACAGATGTATACGCGGGTTCATTTCATGAAAAGTGCGTGTATACACGGGTCTGATTAAATAAAAGTGCATATGATATCTGAACTAGTGGTTGCTCAAGGTTGAAAGTGTTTCTACATATTTATCCTGAAGTCTGGGTTATCTTTGATATTATGGTTACAGTGGTTTCACTGTTCTGTTGGAAGCAATAAGAAAAGTATGTTTGTTGATATGTGAAGGGTTGTGTTGAAGCTGTTTGATCCAGTTTGAAAATTGATGAAACGTGGTCTGCAGTGGTGCTGAGGGTCGGAGCCTTCAGTAAGGGGGTAGTAGCTCCCTTCCAGTGATAACTAGTAAATGAGAGTAGGGGGTAGTAGCTCCCTTCCAGGAAAGGCTGGTAAATGAGAGCAGGGGGTTGTAGCTCCCTTCCACGAGAGGAGAGAAGGTTGTAGCCTTCTGCAGGTGGGCGCCTGCAGACTAGTATGAGTCTGCGCCAGTACATTGTTGTAAGATGTTTTCTTTATAATAAATATTGAAGACTGAGACGACGACAGCGGTGGTTTTCTCCCGAATTGGGTTTCCACCTAAATCCTGGTGTTCATGTGTGATGCTTATGTGTGTTGATTTATTCTGTTCTTACTGCACATGTCTACTGCTTCCTAAAACATCTAATGAATGTATGATGCAATAATCTAAGATAAGAACTATCTGCATAATAAGAAATCTGAGAATACGCGAGTTTCCTTAAGGATATCCGCGTATATACGCTAGTTTAGTTCTGTAAGTAGCGTATGGGTGTTTGAGAAAATAAAAGTGTAAAGTTGATTGGAGTCGCATCAAGATACTGATTCACCCCCCCCCTCTTAGTATTTTTCCCAACACTTTGACAGTACTTTTTATCTTTCTGCACTCATCCGTTCCTGTTAGTTTCATTCACAACTCATCCCCTCCCCCGCGGATCCCAAAGGAAGAGAAACCTCGAAGAGATATCACCGATTTATCATTATTTTTCGAACCCTTGGACCTTACCTTCTCCTACCTCCACATTAGCAGAAGGTCAAGTGGGTGGAATGGAATTTCCAATTTCTGCAGCTGAGATTGCTTATAGCTCTATTATTGACTCTGCAGAATCCATTCCAGTTTCTCTTTCACCAGAGGAATTGGATGGAGATGTGGCTCCGGCTTGGACTCTTAGTTCATCTTTAGCCCAGGATTGTCTTGATACCACTCTTCCATCTGAAGAGGCCATCCTGGAAGCAATGACTGGTGTAGAGAGACCATGGGATGATTTGCATCATCGGTCTTACTTTCTACCATATTTGAGCAAAGTTGAATCAAGTTTTCCCAGCCCTCAGTCTTCTGGTCCTGTTCACCCAGTCCTGAACCCTTTAGCACAAGCACAGGTTTATGCTGAAGGGAACATGGCTGTGATTTTTCCTACTATCCTGGTGAACATTTCCAAAGATCCCAACATTATTGAGAATATTTTCATTGGAGCTGAATGTTCCCCCGAAGAGGTTCAAATTTATACCAATCTCTTTCGAGAGTTTAGGGATGTGTTCGCTTGGTATTATGAGGAAATGCCGGGTATAAATCCATCTATTGTCCAGCATGAGATCAAGTTGTATGAAAATGCTAAGCCTGTCAGGAGAAAGCTTCGTCCGATAAACCCTAGGAAGGTAGCAGCTATCAAAGTTGAGGTGGAGAAGCTACTTAAGGCAGGATTCATTTTTCCTATTCCTTTAACAGAATGGGTTTCGAATCCAATTCCCGTGGACAAGAAACAAGGAAAAATTTGAGTTTGCATTGATTTCAGGGACCTAAATAAAGCATGTCCTAGAGATAACTACCCCACACCATTTATAAATCAGATTATGGATGAGTGTGTGGGAAATGAGATTTTCTCCTTCATGGATGGTTTCTCTGGATATAATAAAATTACTATCCGTCCTGAAGATCAGCATAAGACTACATTTATTTTTCCCTGGGGTACCTTTTCCTACAAGAAGATTCCTTTTGGCCTTAAAAATGTTGGAGCTACTTTTCAGCGGGCTATGTCCTATGCCTTCCATGACATCAAGCATATTATCGAGGCATACTTGGATGATTTAGCTGCTCGTTCTCGTAAGAGAATTGATCATCCAACTCACCTCCGTCAAGTATTTGAACGATATCAGTATTATAAAATCCGGTTGAATCCGAACAAGTGTGTTTTCGCGGTCACATCCGTCGGTTGTTGGGATTTATTCTGTCTATGGAAGGGATTCAGGTAGATCCCTTCAAGGTTGAGGCAATACTTCAGTTGCCTCCCCCGTCTTCAATTTGTCAACTTCAAAGTCTGTAAGGAAATGCTAATTTTCTGCGGAGATTCATCATAAATTATGCCGAGATTACCAAAGGGTTTATGAGATTATTAAAGAAAGGAGTTCCATCCTTTTGCGATGACTTTGCTCAGCACTCATTCGATGCTTTGAAAAAAACATTGACCTATACTCCTCTACTGAGTCCACCTGATTATAGCAGGGATTTCCTTTTGTATCTCGCGGTAGCAGAATCTACCATTGGTATGGTTCTGGTTCAGGAAGACGATGCTCTTTCAGAGAATGTGATATACTACCTTAGTCGAGGCCTGGTAGGACCTGAACTCTAATACTCTCTGATAGAGAAGCTTGCTTTGGTAGCTGTTCATACTGTGCAGCGGCTCAGACATTATAGTATTCTTCAAAAAACCTATGTTTTGGCAGTATTCAATCCATTTCAGTTTGTTCTCAGTAGGCGAGTGATTGGGAGAAAATACAATCGATGGATTGTGATTTTGCGGGAATTTGATCTTGAGTTTATGTTTTCCAAGTCTGAGAAATCATTGGTTTTTGCGGAATTTATTTCTGAGTTTCCCTGTGGATAAGAGATGGTTTATGATGAATCCTTCCCGGATGAACATCTTTTTCTCATTTCTTCACAAGATCCTTGGTATGGGGATCTCATAGTATATCTCTAGACTGTGAAGTTTCCCTTGAATTTTTCGAAGGATGAGCGTCGTAAGCTACGTAACCTAGCTACAAGTTACTTGATCATCGGTGACACTTTATATTGTCATGGGGTTGATTCAATCCTTAGGCGGTGTTTAACTCTTGAAGAAGCTGAGGTTGTGCTTAATGATTGCCATCGTGGAGCTTGTGGTGGTCATTTATCTAGGCTTGCTACAACCCAAAAAATCTTGCATGCAAGATACTTTTGGCCTTCAATTTTCAAATATTGTATGGAGTCGGTCTAAAGATGTCATCCATGTCAGGTCTATACTCGAAATATGCATGCTCATCCAACTCCGCTCTTTCCTGTCATCACTGTCGGCCCCTTTACAAAGTGGGGTATTGATTATACTACTTGTAACCCACCTTCGACTAAAGGTCACAAGTACATTATTGTAGCCGTAGACTACTTCACAAAGTGAGTCGAGGCTATGCCTACTTTTGGGAATGATGGTGAGACAACAACTCTTTTCCTTTTCAATCAAGTCATTTCTCGCTTTGGTATTCCCAAAGAGATTGTCACTGATCATGGTAGTCATTTTCGAAACAACATGATGGATGAATTGGCTTTAAAATTAGGTTTCTGGCAGGAGCACTCGTCTCCGTATTATCCTCAAGCCAATGGGTAGGTTGAAGCCGTAAACAAATCATTGAAGACCATTCTTCAACGGAAAATTGATAAAGCTCGATCTGATTGGCACATTATGTTGTATCCTGTGCTTTGGGCATACCAGATGTCAGTCAAAATTGCAATTGGTTTTACTCCGTTTCAACTAGCTTATGGGTTGGAACCTATATTTTCCATTGAAAGTGAAATTCCTTCTCTTAAGTTAGCAGTAGAACTTCTTCCTGACACCTCCAGTCTTGAAGAATGTCTCCTTCATCTGGAACATCTCGATGAGCAGTGTCAGGATGCCACCACGATGAACAAGGCACATAAGAAACAGATTAAGGTTCAGTACGATAAAGCAGTCAAACCTAGTGTTTTTTCTGAAGGAGACCTTGTCTTGGTTTATGCCCAAGAGAAGGATGCCCTAGGGGTAGGAAAGTTTAAATATATGTGGTCTGGCCCCTTCATCGTTAAAAAGGTCCTAAAAAAAGGAGCTTATGCCTTGGTTGATTTTGACAGAAATGAGTTGGCGAAGCCCAGAAATGGGCTCTATTTGAAGAAGTATTATGCCTAAGATTTGGCCTAGCATCTTGCTTTTTGTATATATTTTTTGTTTTTTGTACATATCTGAGTTTTTGGTTTTTGGTGTGATTATGATGCATTTGATCTGCTTTGGTAGGTTGTGTTGGATGTCATAAGTCATTTTGGTTTTGCTGATGGTGCTAGTAGACATACTTGGAACTTGGCTTCCGCGGATTGGGTACTTCATTATCCATCCTGTCAGTTGTTGGTTTCAAGAGGTGTCTGCATTGGTCCTGCTTCGAACAACGTAGCAGAATACACTACAATAGTTTATCTACTCTCGGAAGAAATATCTTCGAGTGTTGATTCATTAGTAGTTTTCTTGGACTCCCAACTAGTGGTTTCGCAGTTGAACAACACATATCGGGTTCGAGACCCATTTTTGCACCAATTATTTTTGAGGGTATGTTTGTTACAGAGATATTTTCAATTTATAACATTCATTCACATTCCTCTAGCTGATATTGGATGGCAGACTTATTGGTTAATCAGGCAATTGATTGGCATATTCATCATTCAAAATTTTAATCAATATGTCAAATACATCATTCATTTGTCATACATTTGAGTCATCACATCATATAAATCGCTGTATATATATATATATAGTCAGAGTGTTCAAGATATACAAAATTTGGACCCATCTGTCCTACAAAATTAGGGCTTATGCTCGATCATGTTCAATATCAAAAATATATTACAGTCATTCGGTAAAATCTATATATATAATCCTGTGGTCCCTGCCCAACATTCATGTTCCTATAGAACACGGTAGCAGTTGCTACACGGCAGAATAACCACACCCAGTCTTGTGGTACTCCGACTACCCGTCTCTGGATAGCCTCTAGTAAATCATCTACTGCAGACATAGGCACTTGGTTAGTCAAGCTCTCCAAGTTTCTCTGGATGACATGGAGGGTCCTACCCGGGTCTTCGGCATCCGCCTCACCTTTGCGGCGCTTATGCCTTGGGTACCTCTCAGGTCTGACTGGTCCCATATCTGTATCATGATCATCAATAATCTTGTAATTCATTTGAGTTCAATCAAAAATATTTTTTCATTATCATATTTTGAAAAAATCCAAAAAATCATATAATAAAAAAATAAAAAAATTGCAATCTCACCGATTGCACCCCATGATGCACCGGGTGGAAGGACTAGATCTGGATCACCGCGAAAATCCATCCCAAAATAGGGATAGTCTTCCACAACAATAACTTGTTCCTCCCACCATTGGAAGAACTTGTCATCCCATGTTGTTCGGGGAACTTCACTTCCCTTTAATATCTTCATCAGGTCAGCCCACTGGGCTATTATTGGATCTCTGGGGTTGCTGATGGTAGAGATCACTTTGGGTCAAAGCCCTGGAATCCTCTCAAAGAAGAATGTCAGTAAAATGGTTCCATACCCAAAATGTTTAGTTTTCCCCTTCCGGATCGAAGTCAACTATCTCTTCATCTTGTTTAGGAATGCTGTGCACCAATCAAAGAGGTGAATCAAGCATTCTACCGCAATGCTCATCCGAGTCCTGGATGCCTAATGTAGGGAAGCAGATCTTGCTACCCTACCAATGGTGAAAAGGAGAATATTCATGTATAAATCTTTCAGATCTTTGATTGCAATCTGAGTCCCTACTTTTTGAGACCCCTCTACACAGTAGACTTGGACATAGTCTTCCACAGTAAGCCCTCCCAAAGGATTTCCGTGCAAATCTACTGGATCTCCTCTCCGAGAGAGTCTAGTGATGAAATATATGTCTTCCACCTCTATGCGTATATGCATTTGATCTATCATGGAGTAGTCTTCCTCCGGCTCCCAGTGATCTACCAACATTTGGAGCAACCAGACATTACTTTTCATATTTGGCATTTTGAAGAATTTGAGCAATCCACAATTTCGAAGGATATCGAGCGAATTTTGATCCTCCATCACTTCATTATCGATGGCACTATGTTCATGCTCCCTCCAGCTAATAGAAATCCTGCAAAAGTTCATCAAATCATTCATTAGGTTCATTTTTTAAATTCTCGGTCTGCGCATACGCAGCTTCCTTTACACACAGTCGCGTATCATACGCAGGTTCGTCCACACAAACCCGCGTATGTGCAGAGGGTTTCATCAAAACAAATGTTTACTACGGTCAAATTTCTAAATTTTTCTCTTAAAAAGGAACGAAATTGATGGCAAAGATGAATTAAGAGCTTACCTAGCTAATTCAACACGATTTGATGGCTGATTACTCCTATTCTGAGAAGGAGAATTTTTGCTTCAAAGGTTCCTCCTCCACTTCTGCAATGTGAAAATGATCCAAATATGAGGTAAATGGTCTATTTATACCCAAAATTTGAGATATTTTTTCCAAATTCCTTTGTGCTTATTTTTCAAAATCTATCTAAGGCTGTATAACTGTGTTGCTTGTAAGTGTTGGGAAAGGTATTTTTTCAGGGACATTTTACTAAAGTTGAGATTTTTTCTAGTTTCTTTGAATCCGTGACCGACCTGTCATGGCAGGTATATGATTTTGAGGTGGCATATAGGTTAGGGAACCCACTTTCCGTTGCATTCTTCATCATAGCCTCCATTCTGATCACTTTCCATAGGGTCGATCCCATCTTGTCATGCATACTTAACCCATTTCACTCACTAATTTTTTAATCATGACTTGGTGGTAGAGCCTTCTTTCACATGGGCTTCCTAGTTAAATCCTCACTAGCATTTTTCGCTCATGATGCAATTCATGTAGGCTCGTGAGTCCTCTTTAGTTCCACCATGACATATACGTTGAAGCTTCATTCTTCTTCTTCTTCACTATCATTTTTCTGGCCATTACCCTAGAGGCTCACTTTTCTTGTCGAGTTGTATTTTTGCATGCATATTGGCTACTTGTTTATCTTGGCTTTTAGCCGGCTTCATTTGGACCCAATGTTTAAGCCATATTTTGATCATGAATTTATGTACAAGTTAACCATGCAATCACTTAGCTACCGTGACTTGACACCTTGTTACCCATGGATGGAACAATCCTTTGAGTATCACTTACCAGTTTCCGCTACCTTACATTGAGCATAGGATTATTCCTATCCCTAGAAATACTAAATCTGTTTTATGATACTTGTTCTTTCCATTGTACTATAGCATTATTTTATTCCTTTTCAGGCTTTTGAATATGAAAAATACAAAATAATTAAATATGTGAAAAAGAGCGGGAATGGGATATTACTTCATATTTTGATGGCAGCTACAGTGTCAGTTTTGTTACCCTTGAACAAAGCACAAAAAACTATATATTTCCTTCATTTGGGATGGTTTTAGTTTGAAATAGGAGAAGCCATAACCATGTCACATCTGTTAGTACTCACCCGGTTGGTTATCCCTTCCAATCATATGGAGGATTTGTTCATGCCTCTTGCATGACAAAATTATACAAAGTTATCATTTGTTGCCATAGTCAATATCAGTCGTGATTTTGTTCATGGGAATTTAACCAGAGTCGGCCTATCTGCGGTGTCTCTTGACTCATTTTTTATTCGGCCTTCCCGGTCTTGTCAATATCTTGTTCTATCACATCAGATGTTTGGTCCTATGCTAGTGCTGGTTTGAGAAGGTCTCCATTGACTTCTTGTTGGCGGGTTTATCTCTTATCGATGAGGACATATTGCTCTGAGAGCAAACCTAGATTTGCACCCTGGCCCTATTTACATCATAGATAGGTGACCTTGTGCTCAGTATTTGATCATCATCATGGGTCTTTTGCTAAGTGGTTTCCCTTGTGTTCGACATAAAATTACATTATCACACCTGTAATTCATGTAGTTCCTTGATTTCCACTTGACCCCATCAGTGTATATCTCGCCTCTTTGTCAGCTTTCATTATTGGTTGGTTCAAAGGGTTTCTGTCGTGCGCTAGCTTCATCTTGTGCATGCCAGAAACGTACTTCAAGTTGGTTACTTCACTTTACCTCATCCGATTCCTTCCAAATTTTGGCTTGTGGGTTACACTCATGCTGGACTGATGTGGGATGCCTTAATGCCTTCCTTCCAGCAGATCGTTTCCCATCAACTCCGAGTCATTTCTCTAGGATTAAGGTCTAGAGTCGTTTTCTCAGTACCTTAGGGTTTTCATTCATTATTGGCAGATTATTCGCCATTGACAGAGAGGATACATCATTTCCTCCTGATCGATGGATTATTTCAAGTGTTTTAATTCAACTCATTTATTTTCACTTTTTGGATTGTACAAGGGAAAATTGACACTCATTATCATTATCGGTGGGTTGTCTCACATTTGTTAATGGTATGCATCAATGACCGGTAATCAAACGATTTCTCACATGGTCGACTTCAGCTCATTTATTCCCATTATGTAGAATTTTTCCATAGTGATCAGTGAAGACCTCGGGTTTGCATCAGCATGATTCAGTTCATTTAGATAATTTGCTCAGTTTTTTGCTGGTGACACCGTACAACCTTATATGTTGTAGTTTCACCACAACAACATCTTATATGTTGGATCCTAAGTTGCGTGTTGTACCATTTGTTCCACCACTTATGATTTGGTACTTGGAGATTCAGTTGTGACTTTTTTTTATTAGATATATATTTCAACATCATTGATCAGTCCTCTATATGTGATCTTTGGACTTGATTTTGACTTGTACTTCCGGGAAGTGATTAGTGATCAGATGATTCATTATGTACTTTACATTTTTCAGCTATACTTGTATACATTTTGGATCCGCTTTATATTTCATATGCAAACATGCTTTTCTTTCACTGAGCATGGGTATGCCCACCTTAGACACGAGCTATCTCTCTGATTTCTGTCACTGGGTTTTTGGCAGGCTGAAATCTGGTGAAGTCCTCTCTAGTCCTTGCAAGGGTCTTTCTATGCACACAATACATTTCGGCCATCATGTACCCTTTCTGACCTCATATATTCGAGGGAATCTGTTATAGTGTCATTTCTCACCTTCATGTACTTGATGATTTACACTTTCGCCTTGGGCACCCTTTCCCCTAGACTTGAATATTTTCTAAAAAAAAGCAGTATATTAAAACCCATTCGTGACTCTTCCCAGAATTTTTCACGTATATACGTGAGTCCATTCATTGAGATCCGCGTGTACCTTTTTAATTGTTAAAAATATATATAAACTCTCTATATCTGAGGTGAGTTTGATGGTTATTCCAGTAATTCAACCACCCCAACCCATGGCCTAACTGCTCCTAACTGCAGAAACTAATTTGAGGGAGTATAAAAGCCCCTCAAAGGAATGGCCTAAGGTAGAGAGAAAAAATATAGATATTATACTCTGTTGGAGCCCTATTGAAGTCTGATATTCCCGTGCCTCCTGCACTTCCCAGGTATATTCAGGAAACCCTTGTTTCCTTGAGATGTTCATCACCCTATATGACATCTATTGTGCACAGATCTTGGAAGAATTCTTGCGAATCTAGGGTTGGAAGGATCCAGAGGATGGTATGCTTGAAGGCCGTGGCAGGATTCAAGTCGTATCTCCACGTTTTGATTACTATACATGTCATTCATAATAAGAAGAGCCATCTTTTTCCCGATATTTACATGTTAATGATGCTTTATACACGTGTAATATTCATTAATTGAAAATTTCATATTTCTTTGTATGATATTATGCATGGTTTTCACTAACATATAGGAACTATATATGATGTACAACTAGGTTTTTATATCTGTTCTTTGTGGATTTATAGGTTTCAGAGCACAAGTTTTGCAGGGGGGTTTCACCCCATGGGATCTACATCAACCGAGGGACTTTCGGGTAAGTTATGCAACCAGTAGTATTTATTTTTCACTATAAAAGTTGGTTAAAGTGAGTCCTTCTTGAATGTCATGCCCCTGATCTGTGAAGGTTGTCAACCCAAGACCTTTAGGGTATTATTTCCCGAAACAATCCCTTTTTCTAAAACTGCTATGTCAAGCCCCTTATTGCAACCATAGTCTTTCCTCCTATAAATCATATTCTAGACTTCTCCTAATACACTTCATCCTTGGCACACTTGAATTCACTGATGCTCCCTTAGACACACTCTTATTCCTTACTTTCCATGGATTTTACTGATTCCTCCCTTGTGATGTCTTCAAACTCTCTAACACTCATCAACATGCATTTAAATTGTCTATCATGTGTTAGCATACATTTTCATTCCTTGGCATGCCCTGACCCTCCCTAGATATCATGCCTTTATAATGAACCTTACTTAATTTGCAACGTGGGAACCCAACCAAGTCCTCACCTAACTACAAGAATTTGACAAATTTACAGTTACTATAAATAAACTATATTTTTTAATTATGTAAATTGGGAGGTACTCCACAATCCTAATGAGATGGGTTTGTGTGAGTTTGTTCACAAAAGGATTTGTGTTAAAGAACCCAAGAGAAGGGGTTTTGGAACCAAGATGGGATTTAAAATAGAAAATAAAATTAAAAAGGAAAATTAATATTTCCTAAATTCTAAGTGGATAAAACTCGTATGTTCTAGAGGGTTCGTAAGAGCACTAGGAAATTTTTTTTAAGTAGGCCTTAGGATGAAGGAAAGAACATCAAGTGAGAAGGATTTCATTTGATCAAGGAGGCCAAGAGAGATGTAGTCCTAAAGTATATATAGTTAGACGGCTGAGTAGGGATATCTAAAGGGTGGCCATCATCATCCACCAAGAGCAAGACAATCATCTGAGGGTTCAATAGAATGCCACATACCTTAATGGGTTTGAGCTAGGAAGTAGGATGAAATATCATTGGTTCTCTTCTAGAAGATCAAGCTTAAGAGAGTTTACTCGTGAGAATATGGGAATCTGTCTTTGTGTGAAGGCCACATCAAATTCTAAAATAATATAGATGGTTGAGACTATCTTGTCTTATGGTGGTTAGTATGTCACATGGATTGTGATAAAGACCAACATAAATGGAGGAGGGAATGCACTAGAATTTAGGGACATAACAGAAGTAAACACATGAATAATATTGACTGAGGTAACCCTAGTTTGAGGGTCACAGAGATATGAAGTTCATGTTAATATTTAGTCAAAGAAATTCCCAGAATCTATAGATCCATATGAGCTAGGTCGATTCCCTTATGGAGGAAAGAGTTTTTGTTTCTTCTATGGGTGGATGGGTGTAATATCCGAAAAGGGAGAATGAAGTAATACTGAAACACAATATAAGAACTACAAAAAAGTAAACAATAAATCTAAATAAACATCAGAATGCACAGAAATAGCTGAGCCATTTTATTATATTGGAGGTGGAAAAATCAAGTACAACAGTGCTCAAAATATGAGACACTCAAGCCACAAGGGTGGCCTAGAATGACCCTGCAATGATTTCCCAAGAGGGATTTCTTAACTGCTAATCTACTGGAAGGTAAACTGCATTTTATTTGCTACAAATGTTGGTACTAAAACTGCCTAAAAGATAAAAAGTCCCTCCGCCCTTTTATTTACTTAGTTAATTAAGTTTATTAAGGACTCTGATATTCCAAATATGATGTGAAAATTTGGGAATATTACAATAGGTTTTGTTCTAAAGAAATTAGAACATAATTATAATGACCTAGTTTGGAAATTTCCATAGCAGGTTTATTCCATAAGGTATGCCCTTAAGAATGTGACAATTTTGGGTAGAAGAAGAGGGGTTCTGACCCTTAGAGTGAGGTTTATCTCTGCAATATAGAATGCATATGTGGATGATGGTTTGCAGACATATGTGTGGAGATAACATATCTAAAGGAGGGTGGAACCTAAGAAAAATATTGATAAAAAAAATGTTCCATATGAAGAATGGATTGACTTGAAGAGGAGTTGATTTTGGTGGATTTTCCATAGATTTTTAGATAGGTATATGATGCAACCTATAAACAATTAGTTAATAAAATATTAGTGGATGATTTGTAACCATAGTTAAGTCATCTACAAATTGTTAGAAGGATGATTAGAGGAGTAGTTCATATGTTCATAGATTGGAAAACAATGAAATTGGTACATAAGAACAGTGATTTTGAGACGACTCAAATCATTTTTAGGAGGAGTGTATGAAGAGCCCTAGATGAGGGCAATATTGTAGGCCCTAGATCAATACAATAATTTACTTTGGTTGGAAATATTGATGGTAGTCCAAGTACAATCGGAGGGTTTTAAAGTGAATTTCAAAGAATATACCTAAGTATTATACTTGTTAAGGACAACAAGAATTGTATAAGGGAAGGTGTATAGGGCTTGAGGATGTGCATACTTTGAAGGACTAAACTAGAAGTCAAGTCGGTCATCTAACTAGCCCAAGTTGATTGTATTGTAGATGATTGAGTCAGTGAGAGGAAGGGAAGCCTCCATAGCCCTATACCTATCATCTTGGAGTCATAGTATGGAAAAAGTGGGAGGGCCAAATATTTTTTCACAAATGGAGTTGCGAATAACTGATCGAAGACCTTAAGTATTGCAGACCTTGAAGGACAAAGGAGGTAGCAAGAGGGTAGAGCTTGTTGATCCAAGTTCAGTAACCTAGAGGAGTTGAGCTCATTGATAGATGAAGATTGAGGAGTTTCAGAGTGGGAGGCAAGAGGATCTACTAGATGTTTTTAGGACACATGGAATAAAAGGGCTATGTGTGGCCACCATCAAAAATTAGATCAAGTGTTGTCTTGTTCATGGTATATTGGTTTTTAAAGGACTAATACCAAACCCTTATTTTATTCCTTCTATCATTGTTATTGGAAAGGGCCGTGATCCCTAGTATGAGAGCTCTATAATTTTTTATTATACTTTTTAATATAATGAATAAGGGTTTTAAAAATTTGAAAATTATCATTTTCACTAGTTGATTCCTTGATGCTTGTAGATTTAATGGTTCATTAAAGTAGATGTGTTGTGGCACTTGAGTATGTTTGCATCAAATATTCTAAGACAAAATGTAGATTCTCATGTGTCATGGAAATTCAACATATTCATTGTTCACATAAGAACTACATATAAGTCACCTTAGGCTACTCATTTTCAATCTCAACTCATACCACTTAACAAGTTACCAAGATAAGGCTCACATCCAATCATGGCAAAAAAACCACTAAGGATTGACATGTCATATCAACTGTCACATCTTAGAATTCATTGCATTATTTGGAACGTGTTATAATCCCCTGTATTCCTTGGCACGTTTTTGAACTCCCTAGGACTCCCTAGCACACACTACCACTCCCTGACATGCCCTGGCACTCTAACATGCCTTCGAAATTCCTATCATATAACCTTTTTACTCCCTCCGTAGCACACCTGAAAATCAATAATGCTCCCTATCACACACTCTTATTCATTCATTTCAATTCATTATAAACTAGTTCTCCCTTTTTGTTTCCATGAAACTCCCTAACACTCCCTAGCATGCATTGACACACCCTGGAACTTGGAACATCTCGGCATGCCACCCTGACACTCTAGCATTCCTTGGCACTACCTATCATACCTTTTCACTATGTCCTTAACACAGCTATAACTTGCTGACACTCCATATCAAACTATTATTCACTCATTTCCATGCATTTCGGAATAGTGCTCCCTTTTTTTCCTTGGCACTCCCAAACACTCCATGGAATGCATTGGCACACCCTAGCAGCTAGCACATTTTAGAATGTTTCCTAGGCCTCTAGCATGCCTTAACACTACCTAGAATACCTTGTAATTCCCTCCTTAACGCACTTGAAACTCATTGACACTTCCTGTCACAAACTCTTATTAATTCATTTACATTCATTAATTTTAATTAGTTCTTCCTTTTGTTTCCCTTGGACTCTCTAACACTTCCTAACATGTGTTATCACACCCTGGTACCTAACACATATTGGACACATGTTTCCCTAACACTCTAGCATGCCTTAACACTTCCTTTCACAACATGTCACTTCCTCCTTAACACACCTGGAACTCACTGTCAATCCCTTTCACACACTCTTATTCATTCGTTTCCATGAATTTTGACCTATTTTTTCCTTGAGTTTCCCTAGCGCTCATTAACATTCCTTAGCACACATTAGCACACCTTGGCACTTGGTACATCTTGGCATGATTCCCTATCACTCTAGCATGCCTTGTCACTTCCTAACATACCTTGTCACTCCCTCCTTAGAACATTGGAACTCAATAAAACTCCCTATCACACACTCTTATTCATTCATTTCCATGCAATTGAAACTAGTTATCCCTTGTGTCTCCCTGGCACTCCCAAACAATCCATAGCATGTGTTGGTTCAACACCCTAGAACCTCACACATCTTGGCATGCATTACAAATTGGCATGCCTTGGCATGCCTAACATGCCTTGGAACTATCTACCATATGTTATTACTTCTTGGAATTCACTGGCACACCTTGGCACTCCTTAGTTGTCATGCCCTTATATATAACCTTACTTTTTTTGCAACTTGGGAACCCAAAAAAACCAGTGAAAAAATAGTGTTGTTCCTAGATGAAAGTCTCCCTTTGTTTGAAATTACTTTGTCCATCCCCTTATCAGAATCATAGGATTGCCTCCTGAAATTCCTATTATAAAATTCTCCTAACACATTTGATCCTTGGGACACCTAGAATGCACTAAATCTCCATAGCACACACTCTTATTCATTAATTTCCATGAATTTTTACCTAGTTCTCCCTTGTGATGCCCTAAAACTCCCCAACACTAATCGGCATGCATTGAAACTTTCTGAAATTTTTTAGCTAACATTTTTATTCCTTGGCACACCCAAGAACTCCTTAGCTATCATTCCCTTATAACTACCCTTGCATTTTTTGAAACTTGGGAACCCAACCAGAATAAGCCTCAACTACAACAGCTCAACAAAGTTACAATTACTACATCTAGAATATTCCTTATTCACCTAAGAAATTCCTATAACTCATCTTATGATATTCATGTAAAATATTAAATCATACAACTTAACAAGCTATGAATACAAGGGTGGCATCCAATTGCGGTCATAAAACAACTAAGGAACATAGTTTAGATCTTGACATGCCATAACACCTGACACATCTAACAATCCCTTAACACTATGTGGCACATATTAGCATCCCCTACATTACTTGACATGCTTTGGCACTTCCTAACACATCTTATCACTCCTTAACATCTATCACACATAGAACTTGCTGACACTCCCAGTCACACTCTTATTCATTCATTTCCATGCATTTGAACTAGTGCTCCCTTGTGTTTCCCTGAAACCTGGCCCTAACACGTCCTAGAATGTGTTTGCACCACACCCTAGCACCTATCACATATTAGCATGAATTATCACTTTGAATGTATTATCATGCCTAACATGCCTTCGAACTATCTAGCATGTGTTAGTACTTGCTAGAATTCCCTGGGACACCTTGGTACTCCCTGACTGTCACGCCCTCATAGATAGCCTTACTTTTTTTGCAACTTGGAAACCCAACCAAATCATTGGGCAAAAAATGTTGTTCTCAACCCAAATTATCCATTTATATAAAACTTATTTTTCCATGCCTTATCAAAACCATAGGCTTTCCTCCTGCAAGTCCTATTTTGAACTTCTCCTAAAACACTTCATCCTTGCGACACCTGGAATTCACTTACAGTTCTTGACACACAATTTTATTCATTCATTTGCAATCATTTTGACATAGTTCTTTCATGTTTTCCCCTAGAACTCCCTAACACTCATCAACATGCATTAACACTATATGACATGTGTTATCACACCTTTTCATTCATTGGCATGCCCTGACACTCCTTATCTATCATGCCCTCACAACTACCCTTAATTGTTTTTAGACTTGGGAACCTAACCAAGTCCTGCCTCAACTACAACAACTTGTCCAAGTTACAATTACTACAACTATATTATGCCTTGTTCACCTAAGAACTGCATATAACTCATATTAAGCTACTCATGTCCAATATCAACTCATCCCACTCAACAAGTTACCAACTCAAGGCTGACGTCCAAATGTGGCCATAAAACAAATAAACAACATAGTTTTTATCTTAAAATGCCATAACATTTGGCATGTCTAACAATCACTTGGAACTATGTGGAATGTGTTATCATGCCCTTCATTCTATGGCATGCTTTGGCACTCCCTAGCACACAATATTACTCCCTAACATGCCAGCACTCTAGCATGCCTTGGGACTGCCTAACATATAACATTGTCACTCCCTCCTTATCACACCTGAAACTCATTGAAACTCCCTATGAGACAATCTTATTTGTTCATTTCCATTCATTTTCAACTATTTCTGCCTTGAGTTTCCATGGAACTCCCTAACATTCCCTGGCATGGATTGGCACACTCTAGCACTTGGCACATCTTGGCATGATGCCTTGTCACTCTAGCATTTCTAGGCACTACATAGCATACCTTGTCACTCCCTCCTTATCACACCTAAAACACACTGACACTCCATGTAACACACTCTTATTCATTCATTTCCATGCATTTTAAACTAGTTCTCCATTGTGTTTCTTTGGCACTCCCTAACACTCCTTGGTATGCATTGGCACACCTTGTAATTAGGAACACCTTGGCATGTTTCCCTCACCTATAGCATGCCTTAGCACTGCCTAACATAAATTTCCACTCCCTCAACACACCTGGAAATAAATGATACTTCTGGTCACAAACTCTTACTAATTCATTTCGATGCAGTAATTTGACCCAATGCTCCCTTGTGTTTCCCTAACACTTCCTAGCATGCATTGGCACACCTTGGAACCTAGAACATCTTGGTCACAATCCACCCAAGAAATATAAGATGATTTAGCACGTCCTAGCATACCATTTCACTCCATCCTTAGCACACCTATACCTTGTTGACACTCCTTGTCACATAATCATATTCATTCATTTACATGCAATTTTACCTAGTGCTCCCTTATGTTTCCCTAGCACTCCCTAACACTCCTTAGCACGCATTGGCACACATTAGCACTTGAAACATATTGGTATAATTCCATAACACTATATTATGCCTTGGAACTACCTAAAATACCTTGTGATTCCCTCCTTAGTATTATCAGTCCGCTAGATTCCCAAGGCTGAAGTTGGAATCCCAACAGAGGTAACCACAGACCAAGATTTTAACTTGGTAGCTAGCCCTAACAAGTCGGAGAGGGCTCTCTTCACAGTGTCACAGCCAAGAGGGATGGATAAATTAAGTTTTTTAGGCTAGATAATGAGTGCAGGGGTTGTTTTTATTTGATTTGGTTGGGTTCACTGGATGAAGAAAATAGGTTAAGGGAGCTAGGTCAGGGAAAATGAGATAGGGTTGTAGGGATTAATGGGGCAAGGTAGGCATAAGGCTTATTTATAATAGATGATTGTGATGAGATAGTTTTGGTACTGAGGAGAGGATAGGAAGAGAATGGGGGATGTATTCTTCCTAAACAGAGGAAAATGGAAAAACTATGATCAATTTCCCAAAACAGAGCATGAGAAAGCATGTGTTTTGCCTGTCAAGTTTAAAGAGATCATACAATAGATATTTAATGAACATGAATACAATAAATTCTAACATATGAAGCTGAATAGAAAATAATGATAAACATCATACCACACGTATCCCAAAAAATAGCTCCAACTCTTCTTTATTAACTGGCCAAATTGAGTACAATAGTTCCTTCATCAACAAATCATCATCCCAAATGATTCCAACATTTGATTAGAATGAATAAAGGGACTAAATAGATATCAAAATATCATTCAATCATCCTCAAGGTTTGAATCCATGAGGTGAGGAATAGATTCACAAAATACTGAATTGAAAGTTGGAGTGTAGGATGGTCCAAGTGACTCACTCCTCATTACATTCAACTGATTCATTATGACTCAATGATGACTTTTACCCAATGAATCTACCCCTAGGTAAATTATCCTTGACATGATTACATTTTCCATGATGAATTACATAAGTAGAAACATCATCTCTTGAAGAAAAGTCAAAATTTTGGAGAGACTTGGAAAAAATCAGCAAATTGGTCATTTGTGCCCTCCACTGTGCATTTTCACCGTGGTAGTGTCATTTGCGCCCTCCTTGTTCAGAGCCACTTTTGGCTGACCTACAGGTGTCTGAATCAGACCCAGGATGGCTTGTAGGAAATCCCTACCTGTCCTATATCTAAATATTCCTCAAGTTATTAAAATTAAGGTTGTTTCCCCCCCTCTAAAACTCATTCTCCCAAGACTGGTATTTGCGCAACCCCTAGCTCAAAACAGGGGAAGAAAAGTGGTTTTCTGATGGACTTTTGAGATTTTCACCTATCAAAAATACAAAAAAAGGCTAGAAACATGGTTTTCTAAGATGTATTGGTCATTAAGAATCCAATGGTACCTTTATTTTCCTCAAAAAGTGCCCCAATTATTTGCATAGCACCTAGGTCGCTGTACAAATGAAAATTTTCTACTAAATGTCTGTCTCAAAAAAATCAGAAATTTCCATATTTTCAAAAAAGTTTGGAAATGCCTAAAATTTTTTGGAATGGCTATGATGATGTGTCTAGGCTTGTAGGGAAGCCTCAATAATAATTTCCAATTTTTTCTTCTCCTCCATGGTCAAATCTTCTATTTTTGCATTGGCACTTTTGAGCCTAGCCAATGTAATTTTTGTCCTTCAGTGCATGGTGTTTGAATTTCCTCCTCAATAGGTTATTATCCTTATTTTCCTTTGCTAGCAACTTCTCCAAGTGTTGATTGGATCTATCAAGCCATGGCTCCATGTTCTCACTTGTCACAATAGCACGCTGCTCATTTAGGGTTAGTTGATCAGTAAGCTCAGCTTCCCTTTGCCTCTCTATAGCTAGAGCTCTTTTCATCCCTCTAGTTTTAGGTTTTTTCATTGGTGCTTGTTCCTCTTAATCATCAAATAATCCATGCTTCTCAAGTGTTTCATCTAGCATGGATTTGGCATTTTGTGCCTCCCTTTGAGCAGTGACATACTTTATCTCATTAATGACCTATTTGGTCTTCACTTGCTCATTTTCTTGCTGAAGGAAGTGTATGACACATCTGGCCCTGATAAGATTAGTTTGATGCTCCTTAATATTGACATCCTTTCCTCTGATGGCTGCATTAGTGATTTTTTCATTTTAATCCTGTTGTGTAACCAGCTCCAAAAAGAGAAGAAAAGAGATATCAACGCCTTAGAAATGAGCCTCTTCGAGGGGGCAACCTCCAATACATTACATAAATGAACAATTCTTGGATGATACAATTTACAAAACCTCCTTTCTATATATAGGAGTCCATGGGGCCTAATGTAATCCTAGTGGGCCACAATGTAATCCTAGCCGACCTAACAATAATAATTTAAGGGCACAATAATAACAAAATGGGGGTTACAAGGGTACAATAATAACAATAAGGGGGTTACACTAACAATAATTAAGGACTATACTAGTGATATAGGGACCTAACATGCCCCTCTCCTTCAAAAAAGTGTTGTCCTCAACGCTTGAGTAGCTTCGGGTGCTTCTGTATAAAATTCTCATCCTCCCATGTAGAATCTTCAGTGGGTAAGTTCTTCCACTTGATGAGATACTCTGAAATTGATCGATTCCGCAGCTGTCGAGTTCTTGTTTCCATGACCGCTTCAGGTTCCAATATGATTTTTCCTTCCTCATCAAGTTCTGGCAATATTGTTTGAACTGGAAGATTTTCACCTATAATCTTTTTTAAGCATGAAACATGGAAAACTGGATGTACTCGCGAAGAAGCAGGAAGCTCCAATTTGTATGCCATAGAACCAATCTTTTGCAACACCTTGTAAGGACCATAGTACTTTGGTGATAATTTATTATCCTTCTTAGCTTGCTTGATGGACATTTGTTTGTATGGTTGTAGCCGTAAAAATACCCAATCTCCTACATCAAAACTTCTCTCACTGCAATGTTGATCTGCCTGTTGTTTCATTCGATTTTGTGCCAAACTCAGGTTATCCTTTAAGAGTTGGAGAACTTCTCGTTGATGCTCGATGTGATCTTCCACTGCTTGAACCTTAGAATTTTCTCTTAAAGATGATGTGATGGATGGTGGATGATATCCATAAAGTGCCATAAATGGGGTCATTTTTGCTGCGGTATGGAAGGAAGTGTTATACCACCATTCAGCAAGAGGTAACCACTTGACCCATTGTGTTTGTTTATCAGATACAAAACAACGAAGATATCCTTCCAAACATTTATTTACGATCTCGGTTTGACCATCAGATTGAGGATGATAAGATGAGCTATGAGCTAATTGAGTACCCAAACAAGAAAATAACTCCGTCCAAAAATTTCCAGTAAAAATGGGATCTCTGTCGCTCACAATAACCCTTGGGCTTCCATGTAGTTTTTGAATTCTATCCATAAATGTAGTAGCAACTGTACTTGCTTTAAATGGATAAGATAATGCACAAAAGTGTGCATACTTAGTAAGTCTATCAACTACCACCATGATGACACTCTTTCCTTCAGACTTAGGTAAACCTGTGATAAAATCCATTGAAATCTCCTCCCAACGTTGACTTGGAATGGATAAAGGTTGTAGAAGTCCCGGGGTCTTAATTGTCTCCACTTTATTCTGCTGGCAAACCAAACATTCCGCTACAAACTTTTGAATATCAGATTTAAGGCCATCCCAAAAAAATTCTTTCTTCACCCTGTGGTAAGTTTTTAAAAATCCTGAGTGTCCTCCTAAAGGAGAAGTGTGCAATTCCAGAAGAATCTTTTGTTTAGTTGGGAATTCTTACAAAGATATAAGCGATCTTTGTACCATAAGGAATCATTTTTCCAACTAAATGTATCAGATGTACTATGATCTTGCTGCAACTTTTGAATGAGTGTCCATACATCTTTGTCCTTCTTCCATTCATCTCTTGCTTCAGTTATCCAATCTGGTTGGATAATAGAAATGGCACAAGCAATGCTTCCACCTCTTCATTCTTTCTTGAGAGTGCATTTGCAACAACATTAAGCTTTCCTTTTTTGTAGATTATTTCAAAGTCATAACCCAACATCTTTGTGACCCATTTTTGTTGCTCTTCTGACGATAGTCTTTGTTCCAAAAAGTGTTTAAGACTATCATGATCAGTTTTTACCTTGAAGTGTCTTCCAATTAGGTAAGTTCGCCATTTCTTTAGTGCATGCAGTATTGCTAACATTTCCTTCTCATAAATAGGTTTCTGTAAATACTTTCCTTTGATTGGACGAATTTCAAAAGCAATGGGTCTTCCTTCTTGCATTAAAACCGCACCAATTCCATTTCCTGAGGCATCACATTCCATAATAAAGGTTTTCGTGAAGTCTGGCGTATCTAAGACCGGTGCTAGGCACATTGCCTCTTTAAGACGTTCAAAGGCCATAGTTGCTTTAGGAGTCCATGAAAATGCATCTTTCTTCAATAATCTTGTTAGAGGTGCTGCTATTCTCCCATAATTCTTAACAAACTTGCGATAATACCCTGTTAACCCGAGAAATCCTCGCAACTGCTTTATGGTTGTGGGAACTTTCCATTCCTTAATGGCTTTAATTTTGTTAGGGTCTACCTTAACACCCTCGTGAGATACAATATGACCCAGATATTTCACCTCTTGTACTCCAAAGAAACATTTGGATGTTTTTGCATATAATTGTTTCTCCTGCAATAGTTTGAGCACCCTGTCAACATGTTGAACATGATCCTTCCAAGACCTACTGTAGATTAGTATATCATCAAAAAATTCTAGCACAAATTTTCTAAGGAAGGGTTTGAAAATGGAATTCATCAACCCTTGAAATGTAGAAGGTGCATTGGTAAGGCCAAAAGGCATGACCAAAAATTCATAATGACCCTCATGAGTTCGAAATTTTATTTTTGGAATATCTTCAGTCTTCATTCTAATTTGATGATATCCTGAACGAAGATCCAACTTGGTAAAATAAATTGCTCCATGTAATTCATCCAATAATTCATCAATCACGGGAATGGGAAATTTGTCTTTAATGGTGAGCTTATTGAGCTCCCTATAATCCGGACACATTCGCCATGATCCATCCTTCTTGTGTACCAATACTACAGGAGCAGAGAAAGAACTTTGACTAGGTTGAATTATACCCGCCTCTAACATTTCTGCAATCATATGTTCAATTTCGCTCTTTTAGAAGTAAGGATATCTATAAGGCCTGATGTTTGGAGGAACACTTCTTGGAATCAAATGAATAGCATGATCATGATCATGAATAGGTGGGAGTCCTTTGGGAGTTTCAAATACCTTGGAATGATTGTCCAAGACTTGTTGGAGATCTGCAGAAATAGATGATTTTGATGTCGGAACTTCTAGTGAGCATAATTGTGCAATTACGCCTCGTTGTTCTTTATTTAGAAGCTTTGTCATGACATTAGAGCTTGTTATCCTTCCTGGCTTCCCTTCAATACCCCGTAATTCGACTTCCTTTCCTTCTGAAAAAAATTTCAAGAAAAGTTCTTGAAAATTAAAAGCTACCGTCCCCAAAGATTGTAACCATTGTACTCCTAGTACAACATCAGCACCTCCCATAGGAATGGAAAGCATTGGACTAGTCAATACATGTTCCCCCATGGTTAGCTTGATATTATGGCATTTCCCAGAGCAATTTATAGTTCCTCCATTTGCAACCATCACTTGGCATTCTGGTGCTGGGTATAGGAAACAATTTAACTCCTTGGCTACCTTACAATGAATAAAATTATGGGTGCTACCTGAATCAATCAACACTATTACCTTTTTCTTCTTGATCTGTCCTGCTATCTTTAGAGTTTGAGGAGTGGTAATTCCTGCCAGTGCATTACATGATATGGTCGGATTCATTTCTTCCTCTTCTATGGTTGGTTCCTGGTGTGTATCCTCTTCTTGCTCATTTTCTTCTTCTTCTTCACAATCTATGTAAAATAATTTCTTTTCAGCACACTTATGACCTTTGGTGTATTTGCTATCACAACTGTAGCAAAGCCCTTTTTCTCTTTTTTCTTCCAATTGTTGTGGTGTCAACCTTGTAGGTTGTGGAAATCTAGGCGTAGAAAGACTTCCTTCTTTATAGAATTGAGTGGTAGGCTTCCTTGTCGCCATAATTTTACATTCAACTTTTCTTGCCAACCTGAATGCCTTCTCCAATGAATCAGGTTCCAAAACACGAACTTCATGTTCGATGTTATCCTTTAGAGTACCTAAGAAGAGATCAATCTTTTGTTCCTCTGGAATATTAGTTACCCTTATATTCAATTTTTTGAAGTCCTCAATGTGCTGCCCCACTAAATCCTTTTGTTTGAGATTTATCAATTGGCTAAAGAAGGTGTTTCTCTTTGTATCCTCATAATGTGCTATCATTTCCTCCGTAAAAATTGACAAGTGACAATTTTTTTACGGGAGCAAAGCCATTGATACCATACAAATGTATTTTGTTCTAAATGTAAAGTTGCAATGCGTACCTTTTGTGTGTTTTGTACATTATGGAGATCAAAATATTGCTCCATCTGTAGTATCCATGTTACAGGATCCTTTCCATCAAAATTCCTCATATCCATTTTTGGAATATGGTGGTTCTTCCCGCCAACGTTAGAGTTTATCAAATCACAATTAACATTGATTTTGTTCTCATCATGAGGTTCTTCTACTATCTTTTCACCATTAGGAAACCGTTCTTGTATCAACTTTGTCAAACCTTCGATGTATGTTTTTAGATCATTCTTCATGTTTTCCATCTTAGCTTCCATGCCATCCATCTTCTCTTCCACACCTTTCTTCAAAACCTCCATTTCATTTTTTGTTGCTCTTTGCGAGAGTGAAATTTGTTGCACTTGCTCTTGTAATTTTGATAGATCATGTTGCAATTCTTCATCTTCATGAGTCATAGTAGACCCTTCTGAAGGCTTAATGGGTGTTGAATTATTTTTACGAGACATATTTTAGAACCCAATACTGATATTCTTTTGGAATCAATTCAAATTGATTCTTCAAACAAGACTTATGCAATTCGGAAGAAAAAAAAATACACACCTTTTTCTTGCTTTTGAGGAGCTCGATATTGAAATTGGATTATCTCTGTAATTGAAAATCTTCAATATCTGAAATTCAACCCTGTAGTAGCCCTTTGAAGCTTCTTTCAAATGCCACAGGTATGACCTAATTTGGATTCTCCAAGGAAAATTTGTGTCCAATCTCCCACAATGACCTAATTCTGGACTGGTTCAGTAGAGCGAACTTGTACGACTTGCCACGTGTCACTGTTTTGTCATTTGTCTCTGAAATTGATAGCCAAGAAACTAAAGTCCGTGTACTTGCGACCAATTTTTACGGCACTCAAATCCACTTCCCAGAGAGAGATTTATTGAACTTTTCCCACGATCACCTCTTTGAGATGCAATTCTGGAGCCTGAAAAAGCACTACCTTCCACAGATCATATCTCCGAAAATATTGCGAACCAAGCTCTAAAATATTTTGACGAATTTCCTCAGGATTTCAGCTTCGCACCATACGAATTTCAGATTCTGAACCTTCGTAGAAAAATGTTTATAGCGAAAATGCCACGATGACATGTTTAGGAGCTTGAAAGAAGACCTAACTTCCATAGATGATATATCCGAAAATATTGCGAACCAAGATCTGAAATTTTTAGACAATCTTCCTCAGGATTGCAGCTTAGCACCCTGAAATTTTCAGCTTCTGAAACTTCGTAGAAAAAAAGTTATAGCGAAAATGCCACGATGACCTGTTTGGAGCAGCGAAACCCTAGAATCCAAACCTCTGATACCAAATGTTGTGTAACCAGCTCCAAAAAGAGAAGAAAAGAGATATCAACGCCTTATAAATGAGCCTCTTCGAGGGGGAAACCTCCAATACATTACATAAATGAACAATTCTTGGATGATACAATTTAAAAAACCTCCTTTCTATATATAGGAGTCCATGGGGCCATAATGTAATCCTAGTGAGCCACAATGTAATCCTAGCCGACCTAACAATAATAATTTAAGGGCACAATAATAACAAAATGGGGGTTACAAGGGTACAATAATAACAATAATGGGGTTACACTAACAATAATAAGGGACTATACTAGTGATATAGGGACCTAACAAATCCTCATCTAGTTCAACTAGCTGAAAATCTTGTTATGTTTCATGAGTGTCCTCCTCATCATGAATGACTAGCTCAATGAAATTCTCTTTACCCTTGTCCACCTATTGTTTTGTTGTATAAGGCATGGCACCTTCCACTCCATGTGGTGAAAACACATGCCTGTGGCCTCTCTGGTAGGCTTTTGGCAATGGCTCAACCTCAACCATAATAGCCCATTTAGGCTCAATGTCTTCAATCTTGCTAGGTGACCCAAAATCATGATGAGATGGAGATGAAGGAGGTGAAGGGGATTGTTTTGATGATGATGAATGTGCTATGGGCTAAGATGGAGGGATGGAAGTGGATGGTTGGGATGATGAAGGGATATTTTGTGCATGCTGAGTGGATGGCTCATTGAAAACATCATTAGCTATGAAGGTGCTCCATGCAATGTTTAGTTGATTGAGATGGTGGAGGACTATGATTTTTATGATGGAATGATGAAATAGACTTCTCATTTTCTGTTCATACTCCTTTTTTCTGGGAAATTTATACCATATTCTATGTACTCTAGAAAAGCTAATAAGGTATGTTGAACATCCTTACCCTATTTAAATGCATTAAGAGAGCATCCTTACCCTATTTAAATGCATTAAGAGCCAGATGTGATAGGAATAGAGCCTTGAAAATCTTCCTTCACATGAGAAGAATTTCATGATTATCTTCATCATTGGGGCATATCTGTCTAGGAAGTGAGAAAAAGGAAAGAACCTCTTTTTATGATTTTGGTGTCTTGGTTTTAAGAAGAAGTCAATGTCATTTTTCTTCAAATTAGCTTTCTTTAACCACTTCTCCCCAACATTTGTGATCTCGGTGGAAACTGAAATAATAGTAGTGGATAGAGTGGAAGTGATGCCAGATAATGTAACTTGTTTGTCATGGAGTCCAGATATGAAAAGTCTAGTCAAGATGGGATGGCATTTGACCCTCTAAATTTTCTCACAAAAATCATAATAGTGAACATGTTTGAAGCATGTCACAGTCAATGGAGAAGCCAAGAGTTCCCTAGTGTTGGGAGGTTCAAGTCTGAGCACTCTTCCCCCTTTATGTGGCCTCCTCAACTATTTTTCCTCTCCTTCACTGAATGATGTGTATTCTTCCTCTTTTTCCATGGTGTTTTTTGTCAAAAACCTAGGGATTATGAAATGGAAATGGGAAAGGGAAAATTAGGGAGATATTTGTTAGGGATATTTGAAATGGGGAGGAGATAGGGAGTAGTAATATGATAGATTTAGGATATGGATTTAGAGATTGGGAGCCTGGGTAGATGTACCTACGACTTAGGGTTTTCGGAGGAAATTATAGGAAAAGGGAATTTTGGAAATGAGAGGTTTTGGAATGGGTTTTGTAAGTGTGAGAAGGATGCAAAAGGAAAGGGAGTGAATATTGAGAGTTTTCACAATTGTAATGGGATAATAGGGTTTTTCCTCAATTTAAACACCAAATTACAACCTCAATTTACAAGACTTCAACACATAAACTTATGAAAATGATTTTTCATGGCATGAGCATCTTAATGGTTTGCTCGAGGTCAATGACTGATTTGGTGGAGCTTTGAAGACAATTTCTCACCACTTAGATACTTTACAGGGCTTGCTAGTCATTTGCGCCATGGATAGAGAATTTACGCCCTTGACTGAGTATTTGTGCCCTTGACTACACATTTTTTCCCTTGAGTACACATTTCCACCCTTTGTTGAGTATTTGTGCCATTGTTTCAGCGTTTGCACCCTGCCTTCAACATTTTCCCCATGCCTTCAACATTTTCACCCTGAACTCAGCTCTCTAACCATTTTCATTCAAAAATTCAAAAATTTGGTCCCTTAGAGTGCTTGCTTGATGTTTGGAGGAGGTAAATGAATTTGAATTGATGTTAATGAGTTATAAATAGCTAAGTGAATTTGAATTTAAACTGAAAAACCCACTTTTCTAATGTCTCGTTTCACTATTCCGAAAACTTTTGCTGATTACCCTTTAATCTAATTTTTCTTCCTTGCAAGATGATGTTTCTGGTTTTTGAAACTTTTCACTTTCATTTTGGCATATGTCATTTGAGTTGGAAACTAGGGACAAAACTTATTACATATAGGAAGCATAAAATTACATAAAAAATGAATAAATTAAAACTATGTTTTTTTAATAAAATTACATATTAGTATGAAAATCATACTTTAAAACCAAAATTAAAACTTTAAAAATGATATTTACATGCTAATAATCCTTTTTAGATGATAATAAAACCTTTATTGAGTCACTCTCACACCTTTTTATAACCGTATTGAGATGAAATGGTGCATTTTGGACCATGAACAATGAAACGTAATGACCTAATGGGACCTTGAATGACCTGACTCCATGGTTGACTTTGACTGACATAAGACATAGTGAAATGAGATTTTCAAAAGTGTTATAATGCTAAACAAGATATGAAGGTGTTACAGAAAATGTGAAATTTTGAGGGAGAGTGAGGTTTTATAACTAGGGCTATCATCAATGAATCAATTTTGAGTGAGACCCTTAAAATAAATATAAAACAGTAATTTTGATCACTAATGGAAGAATGCATATTTTGACACTAACACTTAGCACACCTGGAACCACTAACACTTCATTTCCATGTATTTTAAAGTAGTGCTTCCCCGTGTTTTGCTGGAACGTGGCCCTCACACTCCCTAGCATGCATTCATGCCACACTATGGCACCTGGCACATCTTGGAATGCCTTAGCACTTGACTTGTCTTGGCATGTGTATAATGTCTTGGACTTGTCTATCATGTGTTAGTACTTCATGGAATTCCTTGGCACTCCCTAGTTGTCATGCCCTCATAGATATCCTTACTTTTTATTTTGCGACTTTGAAACCCAACCAAGTCACTCACAAAGAAAATGTTGTGCCCAGCCCAAAGTCTCACTTTGAATGAAAATGATTTTTCCAGCCCCTTATTATAACCATAGTCTTGCCTCCTAGAAGTCCTATTATGACCTTCTCGTAACAAACTTTATCCTTGAGACACCTATAATTTTTGACACTCCTTGGCATCATATTATCATAACCAAATCAATAATTTAACTGGTAAACCCCCTAGACTAGGAACCAATTAGAACCGTACATAAAAAAATCAACAAAAAACACATAAAATATTCAAATTTTAAAGAAAAACATATATATTCATGTGCATCCATATGAACCCAAACAATTTGTACAAAAATAAGAAAAAAATATCATTTTTATATCATGTAAGGGTGTAGATATCCAAAATAGGATCTATCTACTTCAACATGTCACCAAGTGATGTTCTATAACAGATTGGTATTTTTTATGTTCCTAGTATAAATAAGAACCTTCTTGAAATTTCATCCACTATAAAACTTAGGAAAATGAAAATGAAAATGTTACAAATGAAAAGGTTTTGCCAGTGGTGAAAATTTGACAATACAAAATGTTGGAAAAGACAGATGATGAAAAATGCATTACTGGTTTATTTCCTTCCATTAGAACTTCTTTGTCACCCTTAGGAGCCATCAATGCCATACAAGTTTACTCCTTAGGGACCTATAAGTACAAGCCACTCTCTCGAGGACATTATTAGACATGCATTCAGTGTTGACTTCTATACCATTGACCTAGATGATGAGCAGGGACAACTCCATCCCTTCTATTATGTGGAAAATACATCATAATACATGTTACGTTTCTTGATAGACTCTAAAATTTATAGGGTTTTCTTCCTTGGAATATAAATTGCTAGCACGTAGCCAATTTTATGTCAATTCATTTCATGTTATTATTTTACTCAATTCCCCTTTCATTTTCACTCATTTTAGTGGGGTGTATTTTGCAATCCCCTCTTTTTTGGGGCTATTATTGTTTCTTGTACACACTAGTTCCTCTAATCTATTTTTCTCTTGAGAATGCATTAATACAATTTTATACTTTCAATATTTTAAGGAAAAAACATTTCAAGAAAATGGACAATAACAGGAATGAAAATTTTCAAATTTGGTTCTTTCTTTTAGTACATGTCAGAGCCAACACCCGGACCTCGGTATTGGTGCCACTTAATATAATGGCATGGGTATCATGTTCACTTTTATACCCATATAAAATCAATGTTGTATTGATGCCTTTAATGCATTAACAAGTCTGGATGTTGTTTCTCCTTTGATCATTTTAAATCCAAAATATTGCTTCTTTGAAATAAAATTTTCATTCTAAACTTGTGATAAAAATAGTTTCGATATTTATGTTCAACTTTTAGACATATCAAGATGATGAAGTTTACTATAGGATATTATTAATCCAATTACTAAGTTTACATTGTTCTTGAATGTTTTTTCAACTATGTTATCAGGGTCTGTGGGTGTGGTTTAATACTTGGTACATTTGGTGCATTCAAATGTAATTGAAGTTTCACTCTCCGTGCACTTAAGAAGGACTTAAGTAGTCTTCAAGTGTAATAGGTCAAAATAAAAATGAATTTTGGCAGTGATAACACCTACCCAATTACTATCCTAGGATCTATCTATTTCAAAATGTTATCAACTGATGTTCTACAATTCATTGGTATTTTTTTATGTTCCTATTTTAAATAATATCCTTTTTCCAATTTCATCCACAATAAAACCTAGGTGTATTCTTGAATCTTATGATTAGAAAGGGATCATAAAATACTACATCTAGAAGAAGTTTTATCCAAAAGTGTGCATGAATGTGGTTTATATATGTTTCTTGCGAATCCAATCAAATAATGTTCTTTAGTGCATGATAATGTCAAGATGATCACGTTCAATTTTATACCCATATAAACTCACTATTGTATGATTCCTTTAATGAATTAACAAGACTGGACAATGTTTCTCCTTTGATCATTTTATATCCAAACTATTGCTTTGAAACAAAATTTTAATTCTAAGCTTGTGATAAAAATAGTTCTAATATTTCTATTCAACTTTTAGACATATCAAAATGATGAAGTTGAGTATCAGAAATTATTAAGCCAATTACTGATTTTACATTGTTGTTGAATGTATTTTAAGCTATGTTATTGGGTTGTGTAGGTTTGGTTTATTACTTGGTACATTTGAGTGCATCAAATATAATTGAAGTTTCACTCTCCATGCATTTAAGAATGACTTAAGTAGACTTCAAGAGTAATAGGTCAAAATAAAAATAAATTTTGGCAATGATAACACCTACCCAATTACTAGCCTAGTATATCTCTATTTCAACATGCCATCAAGTGATTTTCTATAATTGATTGGTATTTTTTATGTTCCTAGTTTAAATAAGATCCTTCTTGAAATTTCATACACAATAAAACTTAGGTGTGTGCCTAAATCTTATGACAAGTAAGGGATCATAAAATACTACATCTAGAAGAATTTTAGCCAAAGGTCTGCATGAAGGTTGTTTGTATATGTTCCTTGTAGATCCAATCAAAAAATTTACTTTAGTGCATGATAATGAGAACATGATCATGTTCACTTTTATACCCATATAAAATCATTGTTGTATTGATGCCTGTAATGCATTAACAAGACTAGATGTTGTTTCTCTTAGATAATTTTGAATCCAAAATATTATTTATTTGAAACAAAATTTGCAATCTAGGCTTGTGATAAAAATAGTTTCCATATTTCTGTTCAACTTTTAGACATATCAAGATCATGAATTTGAGTAACAAACATTCTTAAGCCAATTAATGTGTTTACATTATTGTTGAATATTTTTTCAACTAAGTTATCAGGTTCTGTAAGCTTGATTTAATACTTGGTATATTTGATGCACTCAAATGTAATTGAAGTTTCACTCTCCATGCATTTAAGAATGACTTAAGTAGACTTCAAGAGTAATAGGTAAAAATAAAAATGAAGTTTTGAAACGATAACACCTACCCAAGTACTAGCCTAGGATCTATCTATTTCAAAATGCTATCAAGTGATGTTCTATAATTGATTGGTATTTTTCATGTTCCTAGTTTAAATAAGATCCTTCTTGAAATTCATCCACAATAAAACTTAGGTGTGTGCCTGAACCTTTTGATAGGCAAGGGATCATAAAATATTGCATCTAGAGGAATTTGTAGCCAAAGGTGTGCATGAAGGTGGTTTGTATATGTTGCTTGGATGTCCAATCGAAAAATGTGATTTAGTGCATGATAATGAGAAGATGATCATGTTCAATTTTATACCCATATAAACTCACTAATGTATTTATGCCTTTAATTCATTAACAAGACTCGATTTTTTTTCTCATTTGATCATTTTGAATCCAAAATATTGCTTCATTGAAACAAAATTTGCATTCTAAGCTTGTCATACAAATAGTTCCCATATTTCTGTTAAGATTTTATACATATCAAGATGATGAAGTTGAGTACCAGAAATTCATAAGACAATTACTGAGTTTACATTTTTTGTTGAATGTATGTTCAACTAAATTATCAGGTTTTTTAGGTTTAGGTTAATACTTAGTACATTTGATGCACTCAAATGTAATAGAAGTTTCACTCTCAATGTATGAGAATTCGATTTTTTAAACTAGGCCAAATCCCTTATGGACTAAAACATAAAACTATAAAACTATAAAAGTACATACCTACAAGTCTAGGGTGTTTTTTCTCACATATGCAACTTAAACTTCTACTTGCTAAGGTAAAATTCGGTTCCATATTTTTATTTTATTACTGGGGGGAGGGGGGGATTTCTATCTGGTGTGCTATTTTTTTCTCTCTTCTCGTGAAGTTGACCATGTTCGTTCACAAGTTGTTCATGCAAGGTATGATGTTTTGTTTTGTTTTCCCACCACAGATTTATTTTTTATCATTTTCACCGATTCTCATTGAAATTAGACATCCAATGTTGCATTTCACACAATCATCTTTCTCACGTAGATGCCTTCCATGTCTCTATGGCACACTTATATTTTTTATACTAATTAGGTTGTTGTGGGCTATGTGATATGCTTCATATCTATTCTTATGATCTGATATACTTAATGGGTTCTGGAATACCTATTGCTGAGATTCAGTTCTTGTTTCCTCCCTATGGTATGCCCATTATGAGTTCTTATACATATCTTGTTTGTTTCCTGCATGTTGTTTTGTTGCTTCATGATTGATATGCTATTGCACATGTTTGTGTAATTCTCTTGATATTGGGTTTCCTTCATATGAGTTCTTTGAACTTCATTTGTTCCAAGATATTTTTTTCTCTTATTTTCTTTCAATAAATGCTAAAACCTTTCTAAAATAGAGAATTTTGAAAAATTAGAAAAAATATTTTGATTTATTTAAATAAAATTGGGTGAATTTTCCTGAATTTCCTCATAGTCCAAACTCTCCCTTCTTAATCTTTAGAAATCATAGGAATTTTCTCCCAAAATGGTCTCTATTATTCAGAGGCAAAAAAACTAGTATCAGACCTTTCGAAACTTCTTGTAATTGAAAATTTAATGCAAAACATAAATATAACCTTCAACTTGGAAAGTTTCTTAGTTATTATCCCTGAAAATTTTTAGTGTTAGGGTAGTTGTAAGAGATGGTAAAAACAACAACTAAAAGGGTACAATTTCTTACCTCCAATCCGCCCAAACTTCCTGGAAATTCAAGGATACCTTTTTAGGCCAAATTATCATCCAATAGCAAGATTGAAAAATAATTTTTTTACAACAATAATAAAAACTGTATGGCAGTAGTAAAATTAACCTATTTTTTTCTTTTATTATATGGCAAACCACTTAAAATTTCTACTTTTACTTATGTCAAATCAGCGATACATATGTGGTTGTAAATTAGAATGCCTAAATGGCATATATATCTAAAAACCAAATCTAGAAATTGAAAAAGTTTTGTTCAACTGGAAACATCAATAATATGTGCAAGATGATGTACATGTACATAACATAGCCTTTTGTCAAGGCTAGTAGAAATCATTGTAGTTCTCCAAACCCTAACTAGAGAAAATCACAAAACCCATTACAAAATAAACTCTCCAACACATCCTCTAGGGTGAGGCCTTCTCTCCTCTTCCTTACAGTTTCATTTTAGGGTTTTATTTAAATTGTGTCATTTATGTCAATTAAGAAATAAAATTTTTTTCCTTTTCTGGTCATTGCAAATGAAAATTTTGTTATGATGGAAAATTACATCATACATGGCTCTGAATGTATTAGATTGGAGATATTCCATGGAATATGTTGCATACCATGAATTTTTATGGGTAGGAGTAAGAGAATGTTTCTCCAATTTACAATGCTCCACAACCCCATATAATGATAGCATAATTTCAGTCATTTGTTTCTCTAGAATGTGATTATGAGTTACCTCAAGTATACAAGGATTATGATTTTACAAGAATTTTCATTTCTCATACTTACACTTTCTTAATAGGTGATACCATTTCAGGCTCTCTTGTGGGTGGGATTCTTCTTACCACCTATGACACATTCTTTGAGGAGAATCCCATAATTTGGAAGTTTTTTGCACACTTGAGGTGTTAGCACTCCACCAAATCTTCGAGGTTGAGAAGAGACTAGCAAATATATCTACAAACTAAGCTCTCACCAAGTAGCTAGCCCTACTAGGCAGGAGAGGGTTCTCCCCAAGGGATCCAAGCCAAGAGGACTAGATCAATTAGGTTTTATGCTAGGTATAGTAGCACACGACTTTTGATTGGTTGATTTGGGTGATGGATGAGTGAATTAGGTCAAATAGGTAGCTAGGTCAGGGAAAATAAGATCAGAAATGTAGGCATATGATGGGACAAGGTAGGTAAGAACTCTAACACTTTAGGGTTCTTAGGTGAGATGGATCAGACTGGTGAGGTACTAAAAAGAGCATAGAAATACATGAATTCTTTTTAAACTAAATAAACTGAAACAAATTATGGTGATTCTCCAAAAACAGAGCATAAAATATGTATTCTACTTATCAAACTTGAGAATCAAAAATATCATAGAGATGGAATGAACATGGAAAGTACAAAAAATTGATACATATGAAAATAAAGGAAAAAATATTTCAAAGCACAGTAACACATGAATCCCAAAAGAATAGCTGCAACTCATCCAATATATTCCTACCAAAATCTAAATACACTAGTGTCTCTGATCAATACAACGAAATCCAACCTATGAAATGAGTCAAGAAGTGAAAGATATAACCATAAAAAAACTTCTCCTAGCCTCAGGGGTTGAATTCCTGAGTTGAGGAGCTGATCCATCAAATTCTTAATTGATCTGTAGAGTGTAGGGAGGTCAGAGTCACTTATCCCTAACTCTAATGAAATCGATTCATTCATCCTCTCAGAGAGTTTTACCTAATGTATTTAACCATAGGTAACTCATAAAAATCATTATTACATTTACATCCATGAATTAAATCACTAAAAAAATTAGTTTTTCAAAGGTGAAAGTCAAAATTTGAGAGAAAATTGAAAATTATCAGTACTTGGTCAGGTGCACAGTGCCAGTGTTAGGAGCGCGACACCATCTTGAAGCCAAGTGTTGGAGGGGTTCCTGGTGTCCAAATTGAGCTCAGGATAGCTCACTGGAAAGCATGTCCTATCTAGTTTCTAAATCTACACTTATTTTCCAAAATTGACCTGATTTTACCATCCAAAACGTCAATCTCCCAATACTGGTCAGGAGCGCAGCACCAAGCTAAAAAAGAAAGCCGAAACATGGTTTTTTAGGTGTTTTTGAATTTTATGTTGATCAGATTACCCAAATTTTCCTAGAAAAGTTGCTAACATGCATTTCTTCATCATTAAAAATGAAGTAGTGGTCTTGGTTTGACCAAGGGAGGTCCCTAGAATAAGCGTAATGCCTGGGGCACTGACCTCTTGACAATCAAATTGTCTAGTAACTATCAAGAAATGCACAAAAACTCAAAAATTTTCAAAATTGCCCAAAAATTTTCCAAAATTTTCATAATGGTTGTTGATAATGTGTGTTAAGCATAGAGAGAGGCTTTAGCAAGGATGTAAAGTTTCCTCTTCTCATCTTGCATGATTAGGTTATCAAGCTTTGACTTGACCTTCTTGAGCTTAGACCTTGCAATTTGGTTTCTTTTGAAATAGTGTGTTTTGATCTTCCTCTGCATGTCATTATCTTTCTTTTCCTTCTCTATGAGGTTCTCAAGATTATTATTAACCCTCTCAAACCAATTCTCCTGGTTCTCATTTACCCTTATGGAAAATTTCTCATTCAAGGTGAGCTCATCTATTAGTTCTTGCTCCTTTTGCCACTCTAATTCTAAAGCTATTTTCAGGCATCTAGTCCTTGGCCTCTTTCTGGGTATTTGGTCTTCTTCATCATAAAATTGAATATATCTATCATAAGCCTCATCAAGCAATACCTTTTCCTTGAGAAGTTGCACCTCCATGATTGTGTGCTTGATTCGGAGTTGTTTGTTTTCCTGCTGAAGAAAATAAATCACAAACTTAGATCTATATAAGTTAGTATGAATCTCTCTAACTCAGGCATCCTTCTCCTTGATAATGAAAGAAGTGTCATAATAATTTTGTTGATCGAAGTCAACAAGATCAAATTTTGTCTCTCTCTCATGTAGGTCTTCGTCCTCATGCCTGACTTCCTCATGATCATCTACCTCTGTTATATTTTTCTTTCCCTTTTATACCTGCTTTGAAGATGAAGAAGGCAAGGTACCTTCCACAATCTGTGGAGAAAACACTTGCCTATGCCCTCTCTGATATGTTCTAGAAAATGTGCCCATTTCAGCCCTTTTAGGCTTACTAACCATAGCTCTACTAGATGACCCAATCTAACTTTGAAATGGTAATGATGGTGATGAAATCGGTCTAGTAGGATGAGTTGATGAAAAAATAGGTGTTGTGGGTTGAGATGGAGGAATATATGTAGTAGGATGAGATGGAGGAAGCATATTGTTAGCATGTTGAACTTCTGGAGCAATGAATATTTCATTGGAAATGAAAGTGTCCCATGAGATGTTCAATTGGTTAAGGTGATGGAGGAAAATGATGTTGATGAGGGAGCAATGAAAGAGGTTGTTCATCTGCTGGTCATAATATCTCTTTTGTATAATGTATGTAATTTTTTCAATTCTCCTAAATAAATAATATGGAATATTGAGCATCTTGACCCTTATGAAGTGCATGAGAATTCTAATATGGTAGGTATAAATTCTAGAGAATGTTCCTTCACAATACAAGTACTTCATGATGATTTCCATCATGGGGGCATACCTATCAAGGAGGTAATTGAAAGGAACAACTCTCTTTCCTTAATTCTTGTACCTTGGCTTGATTTATGGCTCATAATAGTGATCATCGAAGTCTTTGGTGTTAAACCACTTCTCACCTACATTTTGAATTCCAGTGGTAGCTACAATGATGGCGAAGATATGGTGAAAGTCACACCAACAAGGGTCACTTGATTATATCATTATACCCCTAATGTCTGAAGAAATATTATAAAAGGCAGACTACCCGACAGTAGTAAATTCGGCTTATGTTTCAAAGGGTGTGAAAGGGAAATAACATTTAAATGAGCCATATATAAAAAGGATTAAGCGTGTTTTATAATAAAGTGGGAGTATGTTAAAAGCCCTAATCTAAATAAAGAGAGCCTAAAAAGTGCGGAGGAAATGGATATAAGGTGGGACTTGCTTGTACTCAGCGCTCGCATAGATGAAGGATTCCAAGCACAATTTCGGGGCAGTCACAGACGATAGGGGTAAGGTGGAGCCTTCCCCCCCTAGAATCCTGATCATGTGTCAACGAGCATGACACGAGGCGAGTGCTCTATGGAGAAAAGATCATGAGCTTGAAAGCTGTTACGAAGATCACCTTTCATCCTTGGAGGGTCGGGTCCCATGGTATAGTTGTTACCACGATCCAATGGTAAGGTAAGTCTTAGGACAACCGGTACCAAAACCAGTACCAGAATTTAACCCGACAAGCGGTATTCACCTAACGAGAGTCTAACACCCAATCCCTTTATGCCGTGTGTCTCACAATCAGTCTCCTTATGACATCAGCCCTACTTGTTTCACCCCGCCATCTTTTCCCGAGCTGCCTTGGGCCTTTATAACTATGTTTCGTGATTTACTATGGTAAAATACTCTTGGTTTACGATTAGAGTATAAGCGAAAGTGAGCGCCCAGTACCAGGTCTACCCAGTCATTGTCAGTACACCTCCATTTCTTTCCCGAGCATTTTTCCTACTTTGCAGGTATTCCATCCCTTTCATTCCATCTTGTTTCCTTTTTCTTTGTTTCAAATTTGTATGATGGTCATGGGTAAAGTCACAGCCAAGAAATCAGAGCTCGAAACTCCTTAAGCCCGTGAGTCCAGGGCTATCCCTAGACCCGAACCTTTCAAATATTTACAAGCGGACATCTGTGATCCACAATACCCATTTCTCATTAATAGTGTCAAGCCTGAGCTGTTTAGGAAACATGTGGAAAATAAAGATAGGTTTCGAGTCGTTTTGTCTGGTCAGTATAATCAAATTACTCCCCCGGTATACATAGTGGTCGAATTCATATGTTGGCTCCGGGATGCTTACGATGAACGTTTACGAATGGTTTACAGATGAACGTTTACATAAACCAATCTAACCAGAGATAAAAAGTAAGAAACAAGGAATTCTTGTCTAATTTTATATTCACAACTATGACCACTCATGCCAACATGTGACATATTAGCTAGATTAAAATTTGGAGGGAAAACCTTCTATTTTAATTCTAGTTTTAAAGTTTTATATACTTGTCACATGACTATAAATATAATAAATTAATAGAAAAGAGAAAAAATAAGCAGAAAACTATGTCATTTCCATATCTCAAACTACTTCGGTTTGAAATAGCGAAGAGGAAGAAGAGTAGTTGGAGGACGAAGAAGAGTAGAAAAAGATGATTTTTTTCAAGTATTTTCTTTCTCTCTGTCTCACTAGGGTTTTTGTAGCTATCAAATGCAAGAATATAAAATTTTAGGTTAGTTGTTGGGGGTCAAAATTACAGAGCCAATTTTTTTTTGTTGGGGCCAAAGTTGTAGTATATGGGTTGTAGTATCGAAGTTTTGGAAGAGTTTTTGAAACAAATATTGTTGGGGGATGACTTGGGTCTTGAGGATTGTTGGATTTGGTATTTAGGGATTGGAAGCCTCTTTGTAAAGAAGATTACAAAAAAGAAGAAAAATGATTTTATGGGTTTTCCCCTCGGAGGGGTTTTACCCTGGCTTGGAGCCTATATCTTGTGTACTTTTTCACTATGTCATCTTCTTTTCTTTTGGTAATTTCTTGATGAACATAATAAAAGAAGTAATAAAATATCAACTGACATCAAAATTAATTATTAATCTAACGAAAATACGTTATAGTAATCAAGTCTCCATATTTTCCAACAAAATACTAACCAACATTTTTTCCTGGAGGCGTTTTTTGTGACCCAGTGAATCCCCCTATGCGCATCACATATGTTTTAGTGCATGGGGATAATAGAAAAATAATATAACACATAGCCAACATTCTCCCACATTTTCTTTGTCACAAAATAATTTTAAACCAACAACATATAATCCACATATAGGACCAAATAAATAACATGATCACCAACTAATTTCAAATATACATAGTGATTTTCTTTGCTTGTTCATTTTCATATTTTCTTGGCTTGTTAATTTGGAGTTAATATTTTGAATGAGTAGTATAATAATTTAAAATTAAATGTAGTGGTGGATAGATGCTTGATTATTTCATGCCTCACAAGATGGACTGAGGACCAGAAGGAATATAAATTGCTCCCATTATACATATTTTGGGGAATTTGGAGTAGAAATGAAAAAAAATTCCAACAAATTGTCCTTTATTTGAGACTCACTCACATGACGATCTTAGAATTATTTCAAGATATTGGACCATGGAGGATTAGCGACATAAAAGAATTAGATTCCTTAAGGATATTGGGTTGTTTACATTGTTGGGATGTTGTGATAGAGTATCCTTGGGAGGGGAATGTGGGTGTGGGGCTTACATAATGATGAAGCTTGGATAGTCCTATCATTTCTTGCGATTCAGGGGGGGGGGGGCTAGAACCAATATTCAAGCATAAATAGTGGCTCTACGAGGATTCTTGTGGTGTGTATCCTAGCTAAAAGGTCTCATTTAAAGGGCTAATGGTGGATCCACTTTTGGGACACCTTCTTTATTCCACTAGATGCAACTAATTTGTGCTTTGTAATTGTCCTTCATGTACATTTCCTTTTCCCATATTTACCGAGTAAATAAAATGGTAGTTGACCTCCTCTCCAAAAGAGGTTATTCTATTCAGCCTAGAGTTATCCATTATAGAATTCCCATCGTTAGCATTGTAGGTAGTTCTAGGGCTTTCACATACTAGAGGAGGCACAGGTTTTTTCTAGTATCACTTTCAGGTTCTTGATCTTTCTTCATTTTTTTGTCCTGATTTTGATAGTGTTTTTAGATTTAAATTATTATTTAGTATATAAGTTATTTTTCAGCTATTTGATTGGATTCAATGTGGGCCTTCGGTTAGTTTCAAAATATTTGAATGAGATGGCACTTTTGCTACTTTGGTTCATTATATGATATACTTTTTTGTTGAACTATGGACATTGGGGATGAAAGTAAGATGTAAATGTAAATTCTTTTGTTTTTGTTTTTAATGGATGTCATTCATTTCATTTATTTTTATTTTTTTTTCTGAATAAGACTAATTCTATTAAGTAAAGAAATATAGTACAATCAAAGCTTGCACAGAAGCGAAGCAAGAGAGAAAGGGAGCCGGAAATGATAGACTATCAACCTCGGTCCCAATGAACATCCACGGCATAAGCAAAAAGATAACAAGAAGAACATAAAATAAAAATCTAGACTAGGGAGTCAACCCAGAATGGGTAGAATCTCCCAATCGACATTTTTTCCCTTTATTTTTATTGACTGTGACCCAGCCATTGTGAGCTGGCTGGACGGGAACCACTTGCAAACTATTCTGCGCAGAAGGAGGAGTCTCCTTATCTGAATCTGAGGATGAAGACTCATGAGTGCATTTCTATGAAATCAGAGGAGTAGAAGGATCGACTGGGCTTGCTGGGGGCGCGTCCCTCGGGTGGTCCTGATTCTCCTATTCCACCTCTATGTCTTCCTCATCATAGCTAGAGGAATCTATGTCATCCATTGGTGGTCTATCACATGGTTTCCAGTTCTTCGATTTGGATTTGCGTAGGATATTCTTCTTTTTGTCGAGGACCATCGTACAAGTATTCTGAAGATGCCCCATCTGATGGCAATGGCGACATCTGAAAGCAGTGTTCTCATAGTCTAAAGTTTGCATCCAATGAAAGTCCCCAATTTTGAGGTTGATCTAATTAGGAAGCCCTTTACTAATGTCTATTTCTGCGCATATTCTGCCAAAAGTATAAATTCCTTTCTCCCCTCGAGAGGTGTCCATTGCCAGGAAGCGGCCTAATGCATCCCCAATCCCTTGGAAGACAGCGAAATGCCATAGATGAGCAGGGAGATTTGGAAGATGGACCCAAATGGGAAGCTTGGTGATGACAGCCGAAGAGGGGTCGAAATCAGGGAACCAGGGGGTGAGGAAAAGACCCGTTGATCCCCAGAACCAAGGGCCTCCCGTTAAGGATTTCTTGTAATCATCACTAAAGGCAAAGGAAACAATGAAGAAGCCTTTCGAGCAGAGGAAGACCTTGCAATTGTTGGTCCAGTTGGAGTGGAGCCACTAGTATAGATCGGAAGTACGAGGCCATAGTCCGTTATATCTGCATATGATGGTTATTTCTGCAAACGTCTGATATTGATCATCCAAAGATGGATGAGTGATTTCAATGGAGGGAATTTCTTCCATTTTATCCACCAATAAAGGCTTAGGAGCCTCAGCTGGTTTGACAGTCTTCTTGGAGGGTTGTGCATGAACTGCATCTTTATAAGAGAAAGTAGGAGCCGAGGAGGTCTACCCAGATGCTCCTCCTCGCAGCCGTAAGGTGAGCATCACTAAAGCATCTCTTTTAATACTATAATAAGACAAGGGAAGAGGTTCGTTGAGCTGTTTACCTTCGTAAGTCAGTCTCTGAAAGGCTGAGGGGATACCCAACTTGAGCTCAAGCTCTTGCAGGAGGTTAAGCACCAAATCTAAATCAGACACCCAAAGCAATAGCATTTTGCCTGAGAGAAGTAAGATCTGGATTTGAAAGCCAGAGGGTGAGCTATGCTGAGGGTAAATAGTCAAATAATTTTCTGAAGAAAAAACTTGAGGAGCGCCCTTCTGTTCCCCATCTTGCATCATCTCTGCTTCCTCTATTTTTTGATCCAGCAGGAGGTTCTGCTATTCAGACCATGACTCCTCTTTTCTCATCTGAGGCGGAGGAGAAATCAAGAGACCGATCTTAGATTTATTGCCATAGTCAGCAAAAAATTGTCCCAAAGTCACGGATCTGAGACCAGATCCAGTCCTGCCTCCAACAACATTTAAACCTAAAGGCCCTTGAAAACCCTTGCATTTATCGGCTATCTTCCTTTCCAAAAGGCGACAGATCTTCATGTCCACAGCGGAATGGCCATGGGCGATATTCTTAGCAGCGTCCTATTTTCCAAAGGTGGGTTGTTCCGGATATAATAGCCGGCTGTATACCCCTATTTGAAACTTTCCAATGTATAGGGGTTCCTGTTCAGTGAGCCCATCTTGCGGATTGTGTTTTCCATTTCTTGAAACTAGGCGCCGGGGCTCAAAGCCGAGGGATAACACTGTAGCAGCCTCTTATGCATCGGGATATTTTGATCTGTCGTCTACCTCAGAGACAAAGAGAATTGATGTGAGGACTACCTCAGAAACATTAGTAACTGATGTGAAGACAACAGTGTCGATATCGAGAGGAGCCCACGCTGGGACTGTGCCTCTAAGGTCGACATCCGTGGAGGCGGAAAGGTTTTGCAGAGCCCTAGATGAAACCC
>JAXQQM020061496.1:0-51641 GCA_034641835.2 Pinus albicaulis
AAGCTTTAGATCTAGAGCTGAGATTAAATGCTCTTTTAAATCTCACTTTATATTTTTTAATTCACCCCACTTTAATAAATATCCACTTAGTCATTTATTTCTAAAGTAACTTTTCCTTTCTAATTTTACATTAACTTTATTAAATTCATTTTAAAATTAGACTTTAGTAACTTTTTCACTTAAAGTCACTCTTAAATTAGATTTTACTTTATAACTTTATAAAGCCACTTTAGGAGAAAAAATAAATTCTTTTGGACACTTTTCCCTAGGCCAAAGATCAAAGCCTTAGGGAAACACCTGTCCTCCGGTAACCAAATTTCAACGGAAAGGAGAAAACATACATCATGCATAACAAATCCTCCCCAAAGTGGAAAATTAACATACCCTCATGCTACACTAGAAAACGAATTGAGGTGGTTGCTACAATCGTTGTTGAAATATTTGCTTGGTGTATAACAACATGGAATAATGGAGGTTTTGAGAAAGAATAAAGAGATCGATAGATTATAAAGAATAGTAATGGGATGTTCATGATAATGAAAGTTAAACTCCCACAAGTGAAGATTTTGTGTATGAGAAATGGGATGATCGAGTGCTCAATGTAAAATATCAGAGTGAAATTAGCAAAATCGAATGGAGAGCTGAATGACAATGAAGAGCTCGTTGCCGAGGACTGCGGTGCAATTCGTTTAAGTGAAAACGAGTCCGGATGAGGAAGATAAGGGCATGTTGTTCGTTTTCCTAAATAACTAAAATACTTGTAGAACATGAAAGAATGGTGACATGACAACCCAGTCACAAGAAAAGGGATATTTTGGGAATATTTTTTCATTTTCACCAAATGACACTGTGACAAGTGTCACTGCAGGATTCGCTGGTAAAGTTTGGAAGGTGAAATTTTTTTATGTTGTCTCCTAAGGTCGAATTTCACATTTTAATGGTGGATTTTTTTTAAATGGTTGGGATAGTCCAACCAGAGGTGGACACATGGTGCATCTAAGTGCCGCCATGTGCCCCCTCTGGTGGACCAAGGTATGGCCGCATTTCAAAGGTTGGGTTAAAGTTTTGACATATCAAAGTTTTATATTAATGTATTTGGGTGGAAAAAGTTTAATACACAGGCTGGGCGGAGGTCGTGGCTCGACCCCATGACCTCCCACATACAACGCGTCATCCATATCAATAGACCACAACTTTATGACTTAACATTATATGGCTGCGACTTATACTTATTTTCAAATGGTTCATCTGGTAGGGGTATGGAGGGGGCCAGTGCCCTCCGGACAAGACCATACAATAAAAACTAAAGGTGGAGCAAAGTTAGAGTTATGCATGGATTAAAATTAATGTGGGTATAATTAAACCCATCATCATGGTTTATTCACTAATCCTTATCTAAACCGGATTAGGATTAAAATGCGCTTATAGCGCTAACTCGCATTTATCCTAAGTTAATCCCGCTTAGATTTAATTAAAATCCTAGTTTAATATGGTAGAAAATATGGAAGTCTGCCAAATTTGGCACCAAACCCAGATTTAACTGCTCTAACTAGAGTTATTTCCAGATTTAGTGGAGATTTCCTAGGCCAAACTGTTTTGGCCATAACTTTTGCAAAATTCGACCAAATTGGGAGCAAGAAGAGTCTATTCTAGATGATTTGGACATTATGAATCCATTGAAGTAGGTTTTAGGAGCTGTAGATGAATTTAAACAACACTATTTTCCACATTTGAGATAATACAGAGGCCCAAGCCATGGAATCCGGACCAAGTAGATGTAGCCCAAGAGTGGTGAACTCCTTCATCAAAACATTGTGTTAATGGATCATTTTGATGGTTTGTTGTACATGTTATTATTTTTTTTCAGTAATTTGTTTTTCAGTTAAAATTCTCATGAATTTAACATAAAATTCAGTACACTTGCCTTTTTAACACTCACAAACACTAAGGAAACCTATGCACACAAGGCAAGTGACCAGCGATTTAATTATAAATCTGAAGATGAAATTAGCACAACAAAACTAAAATTCAGATTCATATCAAGGTGGTATTAAAGGCAAGTTGAAAGGTCGCAAAGGTGATTTTCTTGAGTTTTGTGCAAGTAGGGTTTCAAGGGTTTCAATGGTTTCAAATTTATGATGCTTACAAGGTTAAAGTTGTAGAGAGGAGAAGGGAACCTGCTGGTTGTAGTCTCGAGGTTAGGACTAGAAGAAGGAGCGCCACAAAATAGTCCTTCTAACTTAGCTGAATTTTAACTGAAGTACGAGGGTAAAGGAAAGGGAAAGTTTAATGCAAGAGGAAAGAGGAATAGCTCTATCAAAAGAGAGAAAGAGGAACTCACATTTAAACATTGTTCGAATAATGGCCATGATGAAGACCATTGTTGGAAACTTCATCCAGAGTTGAAGCCAAACAAAGTGAAAGCCAAAGAAAATGGGAAAATTGCTGCAATAATTGAACATGACTTAGGTTCAGATTTAGGAGATGAAACAAATATTACAGCCATGGGTTTGAAAGGTAAGAACAAAGCAAGCACTAGTTCTTCAAATTGTTCCAATGTTACTCAAGATGAAGATACAAGAATTGAACTTTTCCATATTAGAGTCATTTCTAAACATACCAATCTAGAAACACTTTTTGATAGTGGCTCTCAAGCTAGCTTGATTTCCGAAGACTTAGTTAAGAAGCTAAACCTTGAAACTATTAGACATCCAAGACCTTATCCTTTAGGGTGGATATGCAAGAATGAAAACTTGCAGGTAACAAGGAAGTGCATACTGAGTTTTTCCATCAATTTAAACTTTCTTGATGAATTTGAACCTGATGTGGTGTTGCTTGAAATTTTAGGTATTGTTTTGGGAAGTCCTTATCTTTATGATAGGAAATCAATATTTCATTGCCATGAAAATACATATCACTTGTTTAAATATGGAATTGAGTACATAGTTAGAGCGCATAAGAATAATACAAGATTGTGTCTTATACATGCATGAGAAATGAAGAGAATAGTGAATGAAAGTCAAAATTTGACATTGTTAATGATAAAAAAATAGAGATTCTTTGAATGAGGCTTTTCAAAATGATAAATTGAATGAAAAAATTGAATTCATTGAAGTTTCTTATGCTTGTAATGAGATGTTTCAGGAATCTAACAGGTTTCCTTTGAAAGGAGATGAACACGATGTGAAATATTTGTAGCAGTCAACATCAGTGTTGAGCAGTGTTGGAAACAAGATGCCAGTGCAAGAGAGTGCAAAGGTAAAAGAGAAAGCGAAAATCAGTTTGAAAAAGAAGGCATAGGTTCCACAAGTGCTTGTTTTTGGTTTCCAAAGGGTACATGAAAATGGAAAAAATACTTGGTCAAGTGTCGACAAAATTACAAATCAGCTAAGAATCACCATGATGACACTGTGCGAGGTGAGACCATTTTTAGGTTTCCTTTGATTGATGACCAAGGTGGGAACAAGTTTGTTTCTGCAAGGAAATCTTGTTTCTCTACAAATTCATGGAAATTGCAACATGAGGGTGTCAACAACAGCAAGAGAGGGTTGCAAGAGTCAAGGAAAAAGCATATTTTTTGTGAAAATCTCTAGTTGATGAAAATGGGAAAATTTTAGTGGATTGAGACTAGAAGGGTGAGGGAACTGTACCCTCATCCACATGATCAGTAATCAAAGAGATTTTGGGGTCAAAAATTCTTCAAGTGGGGAGGAATGATCAGGTGCTCAGTGTAAAATCTCAAAAATGAAAGTGCTCAAAATCAAATGTAAACTGAACGACATCGAATAGCTCGTCGTCAGGAATCCGGTGCAATTCATTTCGTCGAAAATGGAGTCCAGATGAGGAAGATAGGGCCTGCTATTTGTTTTCCTAAACAACTAAATTTTTTGAAAAACATGATAGAATGGTGATATGGCAGCCCAGTCAGCAGAAAAGGGATATTCTGGGAATATTCTATCATTTTCGCCCGATGACAATGTGACAAGTGTCACTTCAGGATTCGTTGGTAAATTTTGGAAGCTGAAATTTTTTATGTTGTATCCTAAGGTCGAATTTCACATTTTAATGGCGGAATGATTTTTTTTTTAATGGTTGGGATAGTCCAACCAAAGGTGGACATGTGGTGCAGTCAGGGTCCGCCACGTGCCCCCTCTAGTGGACTAAGGTATGGCTACATTTTAAAGGTTGGGTCAAATTTTAGACATATAAAAGGTTTATATTAATGTATTAGGGTGGAAAAAGTTTAATACAGAAGCTAGGCACAGGTTGGGGCTCGACCCCACGACCTCCCCCATACAACGCATCGTCCATGACAATAAACCATAGATTTATGACTTAACATTATATGGCTGCGACTTATACTTATTTTCAAATGGTTCATCCGGCGGGGGTATGGAGGGGGCCAGCCTCCTCCCCATAGGACCATACGATACGACCAAAGGTAGAGCGGAGTTATAGTTATGCATGGATTAAAATTAATGCGGGTTTAATTAAACCCATAATCATGTTTTATGTACTAATCCTTATCTAATCCAGATTAGGATTAAAACGTGCTTATAGCGCTAACTCACAATTATCCTAAGTTAATCCCGCTTATATTTAATTAAAATCCGAGTTTAATATGACAGAAAATATGGTGGTCCACAAAATTCGACGCCAACCCTAAATTTAGCTGCCCTAACTGGAGTTATCTCCAGATTTAGTGGAGATTTCCTAGGCCAAGCTATTTTGGCCATAATTTCTGCAAAATTCGACCAAATTAGGAGCAAAAGAGTCTATTCTGGATGATTTGGACATTCTGAACACATTGAAGTAGGTTTCAGGAGAGGTAGATGAATTTAAACAACATTTTTTGCACATTTGAGCTAATACGAAGGCCCAATCCATGGAAGTTGGATGAAGGGGATGTAGCCTAGGAGGGGTGAACTCCTTCATCAAAACATTGTGTTAATGGATCATTTTGATGGTTTGCTGTACATGTTATTATTGCTCTTCAATGATTTGTTTTTAAGTTAAAATTTTCATGAATTTAACATAAAATTCAATACATTCACATGTTTAACACTCACAAACACCAAGGAAACCTGTGCACATAAAGCAAGTGATCGCAAATTTAATTATAAATCTGAAGATGAAATTAGCACAACAAAAATAAAATTCAAACTGAGATCATGGATAGTGGTAAAGAAGGGGAAATAATGGGTGAAAAATATGAGTGAATAATGCTCAGTGGATTTTCATAACATTCTCCTAAACTTTTAATAAATCAGAAACTTTATTATTTTACCTCCATAAAAGTGTGGAATGGCATGTATGGACTGACATTTTTTGAAGTTGATGTAGGCTGAGCTGATGTTGAAAGTGATGCAGAAGACGAAAGCCATGCAAGCTAAAGAAAAGTAATCATAAAGTGTAGGAGAGGCTTCCTTCCCCCAAACTAATTAGCTTCCATGTCATCAAGGTTTCTATAATACATCTCATGAGTAGACACAATCAGTAATTCATCACCTCAATTACCTCATTATATATAAAAGTGACGTAATCATGTTGTGAATGTCATGGGATAATAATGGGTAAGAAGGGAATATAAATGAGGGTAAAAATGATGAGAAAAAGATGCATTCCATATACCCATAAGCTTTAGTTGTTACTAGCACAAAAATGGTAAGAATTATTTATCTCAGTCTTTGCTTCTCAAGGTCTGACCAATTACTTGGGATTCAAAATTAGAGTTAGGCCTCTTTATTCCACCCCAAAATAATAGTAGTGTTGTTAAGCTATGAATAAATGGAGACTGATTGGGAAAAGAAACTATATTTGGTTAAAGATATGAAACTTGTACAATAAAGGAATGATAGATTAGATGTTACAAACTGTCAAATAAAAAATATCCTAAAAGTTTCATCTCTGACATGTAAAGTGAATATTGATAACTCAATAATAAATATAAACCATAACCATCATCATATAAGAACTGATTAAATATTACCCCATGAACCATGAGTTCCAACAAACCTTATATACGCAACAGTAGGCTTTATCAGTAATTAGTTTTGATAAAACAAGGTAACCAAGTAGATTATAGTATTGAATTAACTTATATACCATAGGCATGGCCACTGCTGCCAACAGGTGTCCATAGCCTCGACACGGATTCATTTTTAACCCATTGAGATGCCAGTGTCCCATTTATTAAAAATATGTACATATTTATAAGGGCATTTCAATTTACTTAGATGTCTACTGAATATCATTGTTCTAGATTGGTAACCAATTAATAACAATGCCATTCATGGAAGCTAACAAAAGTGAACGAGTCGGTTCATGATGAGACCTCTTGTCCTTCAGCTTTATGACCAAAGGCCATCATTCTGGCTTGGTGACCAGTAATGATAATGCCACTCTATTATGACCTATGATCATGGTAGGTCGGCTCGTGATGAGACATCCTATCCTTCAATTAAATTTTTTTGTTTAAAATTAAACTATGTTTATTTTTAATCAACAAAATATTACTTAATATATGGGGTGGCAGGTCAGCTCGTTAAGAGCTAGGGATGATGTAAAAAGTTTTGTAGTAACTATTTTCAACTTGGGTAGTTTTGATTCTAAAAAACTAATAACCTTCAAATGATTTTTGATAAATATATTTTGCTTTGTTAAGATTTGGATTGAGGAACAATTCATTAGATAGTGACGGAAATATTTAAGTAGAATTTTTGTGTTCATCATCATAAATTTTACAAGATCAGGGACTTTACAAATTAGGAAAGTTGAAAGTCGGCATGATGAAATCATCTTTGCATAATTATTCCTTTAAAAGAAGATTATGTTTATAGACAAAAAAAGATAAATTGACTACCTAATCATTATTTCAAAGAGGATTTATAAAATTAAAATTACTTTTCATTCACCAAGGAGAAAAAAAAATCAGAAAGACCTACAAGTGTTGAATCAAAAACATGAAAATCAGTAAACAAAAATATTTGTGATTGAGGTAATAACAACTGTGAGTCAGCAAACAACAATTGTGATTGAAGGGACAAAAACTGTGACTAAGGGAACAACTACCGCGACCAGGGGAACAAAAACTGTGACTAAGGGAATAAAAACTGCGACCAAGGTAACATCAACAGTGACTAAGGGAACAACAATCACGACCAAGCAAACATCAGCTGTGACTATGGGAGCAAAAACCGCGACCAAGGGAACATCAAATTTGACTAAGGGAACAACAACCGCGACTAAGGGAACAACAGCTGTGACTAAGGGAACACCAACCGCAACCAAGGGAACAACAGATGTGACTAAGGGAACAACAATCATGACCAAGGGAAAAATAATTACGAATAAGGGAACAACAACCACGACCAAGGGAACAACAGTTGTGACTAAGGAAATAACAACCGCGGCCAAGAGAAAAACCAATGTGACTAAGGGAAAAACAATCGCGACCAAGGGAACAACAGTTGTGACTAAGGGAAGAAAAATTGTGACCAAGGGAACAACAATTGTGACTAAGGGAACAACAGGCACGACCAAGGGAGAAACAACTGTGACTAAGGGAAAAACAACTGCGACCAAGTGAACATCAACTGTGACTAAGGGAACAACATCTGTGACTAAGGAAACAACAACCGTGACCAAGGGAACAACAACCATGACCAAGTGATCATCAACTATGATTGAGGTAGCAACAATTATGTTTCGAGAATTATTTATCCAATAGTACCATTGTTGCATGTTACAACCTCGAAATTACCCATACCATTTTAATCTTGTAAGCATGAAGTATCAATTGTGACTATGGAAATCCCTCCAAAAAACTAACCCAATGGGTGATCCTAACAAGGTGACATGGAGAAGGATTAGTCATCCAACAATCATAGTCACTTTACAAAATAATTAGGAATCAAGAGTGAATCATTCCCGACAAGACTTACCATAAGATTTTTTTTTATATGTGATATGAGGCAACCATATACTTGATAAGATTGGGTAATAAAAGGATAGATGTGGAGCATCAACATGAAACTTAAAAAATTCCTTTTATTTTGATGAAGAAACAAAATTTGTGAGTTTGAATGCCTGAAACATAAAAGAATAATAGCAATCAGAAAAGAAACAACACATTAATGACAAACTTGGTAAATATATAAATAACTTGATTTACAACAATTTTGATTTCAGTTGCATCAATGTTGTTTCCTAAGGGAACATCAGTCTGTTTCCAGGAACAACAATCTGTAAATGGTGAATGAATGGAAAAAAGAGATTTTTTGGAAAAATGCTTTGGTGGTGTTGATCGAAAATCTGTCCGGCCAACAGCAAGGGATCTCCCTGGTAAAAGGTACCAATTAGACCTTGAACCGTTTGGAATAGGGATCCCGTCCGGGGTGTGGGTCCAGCTACCACTGATTTCTCCTTTGCTTTAGGTCTCGCTTAAACTCTATAAAACAGTGGATACACACCTAATCAACTGATACAAGACATATGATTGATGCATTAAACACGTATATAACACTATGCGTAGCAGGACAATTAATAAAGCATACACGCCGAAGGAGGTGTCGTTAGCAACACATCTTTGGGGTTATGCTTGTAAGGTATCTGACCACAAAAGAAATAGTTCTTTATGGCGAGATGCCCCTTTACTTTCTGAAAGATAAAACGAAATGCTAATAAAATAGTTCATTAACATTCATTAAGAGAGCCGATGGTAAACTGAACATCATTGACACAACACAGATAGCCATGACGCATAAATGATAACATGAAGAGTGCAGTTTCATTAATCATAGGATGTTTGAAACTGTACAATGAAATACACATAGTGTTCGCACAGCAAAACACATCAGGTCCATAGGGAGTTTTTCAAAATGCTTGTATTCATGTTTAAATGTGTCATCCTCTGGTAATACAATATATTCAATTCGAGTCCCAAACCAAAAGATCCTCCTCTTTTACAAGCTCCCGAAGGAGTATTTATAAAACAAAACCTGCCCTTTGGGCTTCCTTGACCTTTCATCTTCCTGACCGTTGGGTTTCCTTGCGACCCAGTCCCTTTTGCGACCTGCGACCTAAGCCGCTGCTGCGACCTGCGACCTGACTGGGTCGCGGGGTTGCAAGTTGTAAGAAAATGAGAGAATGCGACCTTGCGACCTTGCGACTAGGTCGCTGGGTCGCGAGGTCGCAAAGGTGGAAAAACCGAAGAGATGCGACCTTGCGACCTTGCGACTAGGTCGTTGGGTCGCGGGGTCGCAAAACGGAGGAACACTGAAGGAATGCGACCTTCCGACCTTGCGACTAGGTTACTGGGTCGCGAGGTCGCAAAGGTGGAAAAACCGAAGAGATGCGACTCCGTGGACCTTGCGACCAGGTCGCCGGGTCGCGCTCGCAAAAGGCGAAAACCGAAGAAGTGCGACTCCGCGACCCGCGACTAGGCGTCGTTGGGCCGCAAGGGTCGCAAAGGGAGAAAAATGTGTAGAATGCGACCTGCGACCTTGCGACTAGGCCGCCGGGTCGCAGTAGGTCGCCGGGTCGTAGGGTCGCAAAAGGATGAAGGAAAAACTCGAGGATATGCGACCTGCGACCTTGCGACTAGGTCGCTGGGTCGTTGGGTCGCGTTGTCAGATTTTTAACACGGAGTGCGACTGTGCGACCCTAGACTTACGATCATCCCTTCTGCATTTCTCTTTCAGCGATCTCATAACCTTGTTCTCCGGAGGCCAGCCTTAGCCTTCGCCATGGTGAGGCAGCAGCTTCTATCTGCCGGTGATGTTGAGCATCCACATAACACGAGGTTTTGAGGTTGATTTGGAACACAGCTTCGCATCCTCCGGAGAGAGCTAGCAGTCTTCTTAATTTGGATGGGCATTACTGTTTCCTTGTATTACCTGCAAGACAACAAAGCAGATCAACATCTTCTCATATAACCTGCAGATAAGCGAATTAAATCAGCCATGTGTAACTTGTTAAATCAGCCTTACTCATACAAATATTTTATGCATGTTGAGGAAGTAATGAATATATAAATGTAGATGCATAAAAGGTATAGACATAAAACTAGGAAATTTTAAAGATCATCTCGGGACCCCGTATCCTCCCGGGAGGAAGTGGGTATGGCAAAGCAGAGGCTTCTCGATTGTCTCCAGGTACACCACCATGAATAAATCGAATGTGGCTGCTATAAACAATATCACCCGCTTCGCCGTAGAGAGGACGAACTTTCATTTTATCCAGCTTGAAATTATCCGTTTATTGAGCTTTATTGAGCCGGGGTTTCCACGTGCTATATGGGGTGCCTTTCGTGTTCATTTCACCTTTTACCACATCGAAGCCAGCTACTCATAAGAAGATGTCCAATACGCGTTTCAAGAATGCAGCTCTATGTTCAGATGGCCGTGGGCGTTTGCCATCTGAGGGAGGTCGCACTTTGGGGCGACTCTGTGACCTCTGGATGGTTGCGACCTCCTCCTTGTCATCTCAACACTTGGAGTGGTGCGTTTCAGCACCTATCGTGGAAATCATCTGCAAGTTCAAGTACTCCACTTTTGTTTCTCTGTCCAGCGATGCGTTATAGTCGCATCACCATCTCTTTCACCTTAACCTGCATGCAGACATATGCATCGACCTGTCTCTCTTACTGTGGCCCGTTCTGGTGCAACGCTCGATTATTGACATTCCACTTCCATGGTGAGCGGCTCATTCAGGCATGAGCCTGCAAATGGAAAAACGCTCTGAATGAATTTGCGTGGGATGTGATGATCAGGTTTTTTAGTGCCTTTGGACAGAGTACAAGAAAAATGCCATCGAAAATTAGCTCTGTGGATACAGCTAGACGTGGTCAGTAATGAAAATATTGAAAAATCAGATCCCAGCGAATATGTAGCGATAACGTCTTTCTGAATGTGACCAGCGCAGGTTATTAATAGTAGATTTGCAGCGTGATTGTCTCCTGGAATATTGCTGTCAAGGCTGCAACAATCAGATCTTATCCACCCCTCTGAAATGTAGCGCAGCATGCCTTTTATGGCGCTGGCTTCTCGGCCCACGACTACAGTTTGTAAATGCATAATTAACTCGCATTCCTTTTCAGTATGGATGGCCTTACACCCTTGCTTGAAAAGCGCGGTTATTTTGTGATGTTCCGTGGAAAACTCAATCTTGCAGTTTTTTCTTTTTACTGTCAATGCACCAGCATTACAACGTTGCCACTGTAGAACGTAAATATTTTACCATTATATACGTGCGTCTGCTCCACAAGTTTCGCCGTAGCTTGAAACTCCATCACCGTAGAACTTGCATCCATTAGCACGCGTCGCCGTAGTTCTTTCCCACGCTTTAATTGAAAGGTTTGACCGCCACGCGTACATATAACTTCTACGTTTGGCTCCATGCAACTTAAACAATTGCACATTCAATCTCATATGGCGCCATGTGGAAATGTGAAAACTGAACGTTGGCTCCATGCAACGTGAAAACTGAACGTTGGGCTCCAGGCAACGTAACGCGAATTTAGACTATTGAACACACGATTTTGTACCGCTGAATATTGTATTCATATATATGTTCCATCACATTGACCGTAAGCTTGAAAAACCTTCGAACCTTTGCTCCTGCTCCACGTTTTAAAAAATAAGACCTGACCATTATATATTCACCCAAGAAGTTTTAACATAGGTCAAAACTCCACCATAGCCAAGTTCGAGCTCAATTGTAGTGTGTTTTATATATAGCTTTGGCCGAGTTTAATTAACCGTTGTATGTATATGGTTGCCGTCGAACAAAACCCACCATCGCACGTTGGACTCCATGCGTTGTGTCCATGCATGTCTGCGCCATGCAACGTGTAACGTATCCATGAATGTCTTGCCATTTTCCCAACGCACCAAAGGCGACCGCTATATATGTATATATCCGCTCCAAGCATTTACCGTAGGTTGATAAGTTGACCGTTATGTATTTACGTTTGGCTCCATGCAACGTAAATATCGAGCGTTTGACTCCATCCAATGTGTTTTTATATAGTTATGAGCTGCCATGTAATCGTAAAGTTGACTACCATATGTATATATGCCTCAAACATTCTAACATATGACTTAGGCATAAAAGCATTCGGTCCTAACTGTAATGTTTCTCTCGGCGGTCTTAAAACACAGTTGTAGATCATCATGCATTGCACCATAGTCATTATTATATCTGCTGCCACGTTGAAACCAAACTTTTTAACACAAGTTGAAAAACTCGGCATAAACATATTCGAGCTCAATAGTAACCTCCTTCATATAGTTTTATATGATTTAGCTCCTCCATATGGTTTGGAAACCATAGGTATTTGCGCCTTAACTCAATGCGTTAAAATGTCACCTTGGTCCATCGAAAGTGCACTAACTTATAATGTCCTCACATAGTTTTGCTCCAAGATATATTATGGTTTTTGAAACCATAGGATTTCGAGCCTTGTTTTAATTTGATCATTTGCTTTACCTCATAATACGAAGGCTGCTTGTTTTGAAAGATGCTTCTCAAGCCAAATTGATGGTTTTTTCGATATTGAGCCTTTCTGCCTTGTAGTTCTAGAGACTATTTGCATATGCATCAATGCGCCTGGCTACCAAAAGGTGCACGCGTTTAAACATCACCTTTTAGGTTCAATTTGAAGTTCTCCATCCCTTATGGTCCCGCATAGACAGAATTTATGGATATGAAAGAGCAAAAGAGAGTAGGGTTTTAATGCCATTTCCTTGCTCCACGTTGTACTCCTTGCAACATAAATAATTTCACACCATGTAGCTTAGGATTCATAAATGCTGCTTCTCAAAGATGCGCTCACATATTTGGAAACTCTGCCTTTGGCTTGCCACACCAACATGCGTGCTTTCGCACTGCTACCTGACACGAGAACGCCTCGAATGAGATGGTCACTGTCTAGAGAAAAATTCTGAGTCCACTTTTGTTCACCGGGCTATACTAGACTCATCGAAGTGGCGAAAAATGTTTCTTTGCATGCGCCCATCGACATGGAGATGGTATGATGCAGGATCTGGACATTTCCAATGGAGCGCTTTAAAGCATCTGGTGCGCACTAGTGAAGAAAGCTTTTGCATCAGTGACATAGAAGGTTCTCTCTGATCAACATGTATCACACTATCCCCCTTTTAACAGTACTGATCGTTTGCTCCTGCTCCTCCCCTGTTCCGCAACTTTGACCTCGTCGTTGAGCCCAATTTTATTTCCCTTGATGTCGTGACACGACTGAGGAGTTTGTCACCCGTGGGGTCAACCCGCGTGGAATATTACAACATCATAATTACTCTTCAATAATGATAACCACAGATAAAACACATGAAACTAACAAGCTTAAGAGAAGTATTCAAACAATATGCTTAATGACCTACAGTAGGAGGGCTTTTACTCGTCAATACACAAAAGGTTTTCTTTCAAACACATGCATGGCAATCTCATTACACATGGCGCGACTGCTGTAAGAATGTTCGAGTGTACGCTAGACGATCCCTCCCACATATGGCGTGATTGCAGCGACATCATCAAGTCATGGTGATGAGGAAACTCGTGAGGGGTTGGGGATAGGTCGGTGGGATGTCGTTGACTGCAGGTCAGGTGAAAGACTTTAACGCCTAGGCGAGCAGAGGGGGAACCCGAAATTTTAAATATACCCAAAATTTTGGGTGGTGTTGTAGCGGCTACAACAAATGGCGAACCACTGGTAGAATCCAGCATCTCTGTCAATATCACCACAATAGTCTGAGTCCGGATAATGATGCAAGTGAATATTGAACAAGTTCCGTGGGTACCCTTTGTATTACTTTGGCCCTTTATAGGTATGCATAATCCTTGTGCCTCAACTAAGTCCCGCTAATCAGAAACACATCAAAGAGAAGGCTCACAGACGCCAGTAGCTTGTTGACGATGTGAAGAGAAAGGCACTGGGTTTATTATTCTCAAGATTTTTAAAGTAAGCTTCTAGTGTTGCTCCGCTGCCAGTAGGCCTGGACAATACCCCGGCGGAGTCACTTCAAGAAATCACAAACGTTGCTCCGCTGCCAGCGAGCCTAGTCAGTACCCCGGCGGAGTCGTTGCATTACCTCTCTGCGCAGGAAGCCTTTCTCGATCCTTTACCCTTATTTGTTTCATGTGCTTACAACACTTATTTTCACGTGCTCGTGGCACTTATTTTCATGTGCTCATGGCACTTATTTTTCATGGGCGGATGAGGGATCCCGACTTATTTTACGAGCAAGAGAGGTTGTTTCTCGTGTTACAGAAACTGAAAGATATCCTGATTTGAGTTTGCCTTCGTGCCAAACCTTCACATCCCATTCACCACAATAGGCGAAGCGCGCAAAAAAAATCATTAAAACGTCCAAGACTATGCTGGGCACAAGGCTTAGGCTTACGGGTATGGGCCATTTCAAACTCATTAGGTCTCCCACAATCAACCGGCTCGTATCTCCCCAGATAATAAGTTTAGACTCATAGGCATCTTGTTAAGAATGCGACTTCGATGACTGGTCCTAAGAGAAAGCTGCCTCTTGAGATAGCCACCACAGCCTCACGCAAAACAATGGGGTGATTGTTTCGGCAATCGGGGCAAAACAAGATCACGAGGTGATAGGGTTGCAATGAGGGCTCATGAAGTGGCAGGCGATATGACAGAACTGATGTAAGAAAGAGAGCGTACGACGCAATGTAATAGGCGAGGCTCAAGATGCAATGCAACGCCATGTGCGAGAACGATCACCCAGTGCAAATAGAAGTAGTGATTATTTATGCAACAACAAGTAACTGAAAAGCAAATGAAAGGAAACTACTTGTAACATGATGATGCCTAACATATTAATCGTAAACAAAACAACAAACACACTTTTAAATCGTGAAGAAAAAATTTAGCAAGTAAACCTAATTAAACTTTGAACAAAAATTTTTATTAACAGCTCCTAGCTAGCCTACACCTAAACCCTAGTTTAACCAATGATGCAGCTGGGTTATGTAAAATCAGTTTTCCAGTGTAGCCACCGCATTAATTTGCATCCTGCAACGACAACAATGATCAGGATCAGAGCCAGTATCCAAAAAAGTGTAGTAGAAACAAAACTTACATGAGGAGCAGGCGCAACGATAAGATGATCATAGATACTTACCCAAGAACATGCCAGAACAAATTGTGCAAGCTGAATCCCACTTTCATCTTGACACACGGCAATATGTTTCTGAAGCTCAACATTTATAAATGACACATAATTATTCATGCACAATCCTAGGTTTGAGGGGTGATGGGTAAGCCAATTCCTATTTGCAAGCACATTCACCGAATGGGGTTGGTCAAGTTGATCGACAAACTCATCATGGTGTTGGGGACCATCAGTTTTATGGAATGGAAACAGTAAGCAAGTGCCAGGCGAATTATAGATGCATGCACATCCAAGAGTAGAAACCCTAGTTTTGAAAATCCTAGTCTGGGGTTGCTCCTGGGTTTGGTCGAGGGTATGGGGATCTGAATCCACATTTAGTGGAGCCTGAAATTCCTCACCGCCTTGAACAAACTCCGAACCTTCGAGCGGAGCGCTTCCCAACTTTGATGGCTGGGCGAGATTAACAGGCGAATGGATGTGATCATGCATTATGGTGAGTTGCAAAATGTCGGTGGGCTTTGTATCAATTTGGTCAAATGTTTTCGCGCTGACTGATTGATAGATCGATATATCATATTATTTATATTCGCCAAGGTAGGGTGGATTTACCACGGTTATGCTGGGAGGAGCGTGGTATTTGGGGATCGTCATCTCAGAAACGATTGGCAGAAGTTGAAGCGCTTCGACTTTCTGATGGGTACTTGAAACTTCCCAAAGCGCATCATCGACTGCTGGTGTCTCCATATGGTCGGAAAAAAGATGTGAGTGACAATCCTTAGCGATATGATTGAATATGTTTTCAGATAAGGAGTGATCGCTACAACCATCGATGTGGTCGAGTTGGGCACCTGGCATGTCAGGCTCCCCGAGAGTTACCGACTGGGATGGATCAATAAAGAGGACATCTTGAGGTTGCCCAGTCAGATAATCGCTCCCATGGCTGTCTAAAGATTCCGAGTGAGAAAGATTAGATCTAAAAGATTCATCGATTTTGATCTGTGATTGTGGAACACCATCCGCGTGCTTATGATTGTCGCCAATACCAGTATAAGGAAATTTTGAACGTCTCGAAGAAATTACTGGTGTGACGGGATCGGGAAACCAACCGGGGAATAATGAACGAATAGATTGAGTCGCAGGGGCGTTAACCATACGAGGCTTTCCGACCCGTGCATCCGTGTCATTCAGAGAAAACGATGATCTGGCAGACCTTGTAAGGGAATCAACTTTATGCGGGGTAGGAGTCGATTCATAATCCGTATGTGAACCAGATTCATCATCCGAATGTGAACCAGATTCATAATCCGGATGTGAACCAAATTCATAATCTGAATGTGAACCAGCTTCATAATCCGAATGTGAACCAGATTCATCATCCGAATGGGAACCAGATTCATCATCCGAATGTGAACCAGATTTAGGACTAAGTCCAGGGAGACATCGAGTGGGCTCGAGGTAGGTTTCATGGACCGAGAGGGATAATGAGCCACTGGGGCTTTCAAGCTTGGATTCATCATGGTGCATGAAAGATTCAAAGGTAGTGCAGTAAGCTTTATCCTCTTGCCAGTGTCTATCCTTACTCAGGACTTCCAAGGTCACAACTCCACTCCCATACAACTCAGGAAGAGGGGCGAGAATATCACAAATAGCAACACTCTCCTTGGAGGCCTGAATGTGGTCTGGACTCGGGGAGATGGACAAGGAAGCATTAGGGGAAAAGTCCAAACAGTCTGTAACTTGCGGGTCATCATAGGGAACACTAGGATCTATATGAAATTGCTCAAGGGAAATCACATACTTGAACTGTTCACCTAAATATTTCCAATCAACATCCCTCTCAGGGAACTCAAAACAATAATGAACGAATCTGATAAAGAACTCACCTAAAGATTCCTGAGGTTCCATTCTGATGAGATGTAACTTTATTACAATGTCATGAGGATCATACCTGTGAAAAGCTTGTTGTAATTTATGGGCGAGTTGTTCAAACGAATGGATGGAAGCTTCCGGCAATGTGCGGCACCATTTCTTAGCGCGACCTTCGAGGGTGAGGAAGAAAAGCAAACAAATCAAACCCTCATCGTCAATTTCATAGCACTCACCAAAGTCACAAAAATCTGAACAGTGTTGGGTTATGGACACCCCATTTTCACCATCAAATTTTAACTGGGACAAGTGATACATAAGTTCATCGGAGATGTAGTATCCAGGCTCATAAAACTCCGACAAACATCTCGGGAGAATGGTTTGGGAACAAGCCATTACAGATATGAGATTAACTGCAGGCTCTAAGTGCTCAGCTTGTCATCTGGCCCCCCCTTTTCGTTAAACATCTGGTCGGAGGTTCGGGCCCTCCTTCTAGCGCCAAATCTGTTGACGGGAAAAATTTTCCGGCCAACAGTAGGGGATCTCCCCGGTAGAAATTCCCAATTAGACCTTGAACCGTTTGGAGTAGGGATTCCGTCCGGGGTGTGGGTCCGGCTACCGCTTAAGATGCCTTCCCTTCGGTCTCAAAAGAACCTGATTGAACCTGCAGACACACACTTATTCACATGATACAGAATACAGGATTGATGCATTAAACACGAATCAAACACTATGCGTAGCAAGATCATAAATAAAGCATGTACACCTCAGGAGATGTCATTAGCAACACATCTTTGGGGGTAATGCTTATAAGGTAGTCTGACCACAAAATAAATAGTTCTTTATGGCGAGATATCCCTTTACTTTCTGAAAGATAAAACGAAATGCTAACAAAATAGTTCATTAACATTCATTAATAGAGCAGATGATAAATTGAACATCATTAATACAACACATATAGCCGTGACGCATAAATGATGACATGAAGAGTGCAGCTTCATTAATCATAGGATGTTCTGAAACTGTACAAGGAATACACACAGTGTTCGCACAGCAAAACACATCATAACCATAAGGTGTTTTAACAAGTATCTGTATTCATATGCACAAGAGTATAATCTTTCAATACAATGCCATGTATCTCTTTAGTTTCCAAAAGCAAAAGCCTTTTTTACAAGCTCCCGAAGGAGTATTTATAAAACAAAACCTGCCCTTTGGGCTTCCTTGACCTTTCATCTTCCTGATAGTTGGACTGCCTTGCGACCCAGTCCTTTTTTCGACCTGTGACCTGAGCCGCTATTGTGACCTGCGACCTGACTGGTTCGCGGGGTCGCAAGTTGTAAGAAAATGAGAGAATGCGACCTTGCGACCTTGCGATTAGGTCACTAGGTCGCGAGGTCACAAAGGTGGAAAAACCGAAGAGATGTGACCTTGCGACCTTGCGACTAGGTCACTGGGTCGCGGGGTCGCAAAATGGAGGAACACTAAAGGGGTGCGACCTTGCGACCTTGCGACTAGGTCGCTGGGTCGCGGGGTCGCAAATGGCGGAAAACCGAAGAAGTGCGACCTTGCGACCTTGCGACTAGGTCGCTGGGTCACAGCGTCACAAAAGGAGGCAAAACCGAGGACATGCAACCTTGCGACCTTGCGACTAAGTCGCTGGGTCGCGGGGTCGCAAAACGAAAGAACATTGAAGGAATGCGACCTTGCGACTAGGTCGCTGGGTCGCTAGGTCGCGATGTCAGATTTTTAACACGGAGTGCGACTATGCGACCCTAGACTTACGATCATCCCTTCTGCATTTCTCTTTCAGCGATCTCATAACCTTGTTCTCTGGAGGCCAGCCTTAGCCTTCGCCATGGTGAGGCAGCAGCTTCTATTTGTCGGTGATGTTGCGCATCCACATAACACGAGGTTTTGAGGTTGATTTGGAAGCACAACTTCGCATCCTCCGGAGAGAGCTAGCAGTCTTCTTAATTTGGATGGGCATTACTGTTTCCTTGTATTACCTGCAACACAACAGAGCAGATCAAAATATTCTCATATAACCTGTAGATAAGCGAATTAAATCAGCCATGTCTAACCTGTTAAATCAGCCTTACTCATACAAATATTTTATGCATGTTGAGGAAGTAATGAATATATAAACATAGATGCATAAAAGGTATATTGGCACATAAAACCAGGAGATTTTAAAGATCAGCTTAGACCCCTGTATAGTCCTGGATAAAGTGGGTATTGCAAAGCGGGAGGCTTCCTCGGATTGTCTCCAGGTACACCACCATGAGTAAATCGAAATGTGGCTGCTCAGTGCTCAATATCACCCGCTTTGTTGTAGAGAGGACAAACTTTCATTGTTGCATCCAGCTTGAAATTATCTGTTTATTGAGCTGGGGTTTCCACGTGCTATATGGGGCGCCTTTCAGGTTCATTTCACCTTTTACCACATTGAAGCCAGCTACTCATAAGAAGATGTCCAATACGCGTTTCAAGAATGCAGCTCTATGTTCAGATGGTCGTGGGCGTTTGCCATCCGAGGGAGGTCGCACTTTGGGGCGACTCTGCGACCTCTGGACGGTTGCGACCTCCTCCTTGTTGTCTCAACATTTGGAGTGGTGCGTTTCAGCACCTATCGTGGAAATCATCTGCAAGTTCAAGTACTCCGCTTTCGTTTCTCTGTCCAGCGATGCATTATAGTCGCATCACCATCTCTTTCACCTTAACCTGCATGCAGACATATGCATCGACCTGTCTCTCTTACTGTGGCCCGTTCTGGTGCAACGCTCGATTATTGACATTCCGCTTCCATGGTGAGCGACTCATTCCGGCATGAGCCTGCAAATGGAAAAACGCACTGAATGAATTCTGGATGTGATGATCGTGTTTTTTAGTGCCTTTGACAGAAAAGTAAGAAAAACGCCATCGAAAATTAGCTCTTTGGATAATGTTTCTAGATGTGGTCAAGTAATGGCAATATTGAAAAATCAGATCCCTGCGAATATGTAGCTATAACGTTTTTCTGAATGTGACCAGCGCAGGTTATTAATAGTAGATTTGTAGCGTGATTGTCTCCTGGAATATTGCTGTCAAGGCTGCAACAATCAGATCTTATCCACTCGAAATGTAGCGTTAAAGATGCCTTTCATGGCACTGGCTTTTCGGCCCACGACTACAATTTGTAATGCATAATCAACTTGCATTCCTTTTTAGTATGGATGGCCTTACACCTTTGCTTGAAAAATGCGGTTCTTTTGTGATGTTCTGTGGAAAACTCAATCTTGCGGTTTTTTCTTTTGACTGTCAATGCACCAGCATTACAACGTTGCCACTGTAGAACATAATTTTTTTACCATTAGATACGTGCGTCCACTCCACAAGTTTCGTCGTAGCTTAAAACTCCATCACCGTAGAACTTGCATCCATTAGCACGCGTCGACGTAGTTCTTTCCCACGCTTTAATTGAAAGGTTTGACCACCACACGTACATGTAACTTCTACATTTGGCTCCATGCAACTTAACAATTGAACGTTCAATCTCGTATGGCGCCATGTGGAAATGTGAAAACTGAACGTTGGCTCCATGTAACGTAACGCGACTTTAGACTATTGAACACACGATTTTGTACCGTTGAATATTGTATTCATATATCTGCTCCATAACATTGACCGTAAGCTGGAAAAGCCTTCGAACATTTGCTCCTGCTCCACGTTTTAAAAAATAAGACCTGACCATTATATATTCACCCAAGAAGTTTTATCATAGGTCAAAACTCCACCATAGCCAACTTCGAGCTAAATTGTAGTGTGTTTTATATATAGCTTTGGCCGAGTTTAATTAACCGTTGTATGTATATGGTTGCCGTCGAACAAAACCCACCATCGCACGTTGGACTCCATGCGTTGTTTCCATGCATGTCTGCGCCATGCAACGTGTAATGTATCCATGAATGTCTTGCCATTTTCCCAACGCACCAAAGGCGACCGCCATGTATATATCCGCTCCAAGAATTTACCGTAGGTTGATAAGTTGACCGTTATGTATTTACGTTTGGCTCCATGCAACGTAAATATCGAGCGTTTGACTCCATCCAATGTGTTTTTATATAGTTATGAGCCGCCATGTAATCGTAAAGTTGACTACCATATGTATATATGCCTCAAACATTCTAACATATGACTTAGGAATAAAAGCATTCGGTCCTAACTGTAATGTTTCTCTCGGCGGTCTTAAAACACAGTTGTAGATCATCATGCATCGCACCATAGTCATTATTATATATGCTGCCACGTTGAAACCAAAATTTTTAACACAAGTTGAAAAAATCAGCATAAACATATTCGAGCTCAATAGTAACCTCCTTCATATAGTTTTATATGATTTAGCTCCTCCATATGGTTTGGAAACCATAGGTATTTGCGCCTTAACTCAATGCGTTAAAATGTCACCTTGGTCCATCAAAAGTACTAACTATAATGTCCTCACATAATTTGCTCCAAGATATCTTATGGTTCACAAAACCATAGGCTGAGTCTGCCCATCTATTTGATCATTTGCTTTACTCATAATATGAAGGTCGCTTGTTTTGAAAGAAGCTTCTCAAGCCAAATTGATGGTTTTTTCGATATTGAGCCTTTCTGCCTCAGAGTTTCTAGAGACTATTCGCATATGCATCAATATGCTTGGCTACAAAAAGGTGTATGCATTCAACATAACCTTCTAGGTTCAATTTGAAGTAATCCACCCCTTATGGTCCCTGATGTATTTAATTTTTATGGATATGAAAGAGCAAAATATATAGGTTTTAATGCCATTTCGCTTCCATGTTGTATTCCTATCGTTAAAGATAAATAATTTCACACCATGTAGCTTAGGATTCATAAATGCTGCTTCTCAAAGATGCGCTCATATATTTGAAAATTCTGCCTTTGGCTTGCCACACCAACATGCATGCTTTCGCACTGCTACCTGACACGAGAACGCCTCGAATGAGATGGTCATTGTCTAGAGAAAATTTCTGAGTCCACTTTTGTTCTCCGGGCTATACTAGACTCATCGAAGTGGCGAAATATGTTTCTTTGCATGTGCCCATTGACATGGAGATGGTATGATGTAAGATCTGGACATTTCCAATGGAGCGCTTTAAAGCATCTGGTGCGCACTAGTGAAGAAAGCTTTTGCATCAGTGACATAGAAAGTTCTCTCTAATCAACATGTATCACACTATCCCCCTTTTAACAGTACTGATCGTTTGCTCCTGCTCCTGCCCTGTTCCGCAGCTTTGACCTCGTCATTGAGCCCAATTTTATTTCCCTTGATGGCGTGACATGACTGAGGAGTTTGTCACCCATGGGGTCAACCTGCGTGGGATATTACAACATCATAATTACTCTTCAATAATGATAACCACTGATAAAACACATGAAACTAACAAGCTTAAGAGAATCATTCAAGAAATATGCTTAATGACCTACAGCATGAGGGCTTTTACTCGTTAATACACACAAGGTTCTCGTTCAAACATACGCATGGCAATCTCATTACACATGGCGCGACTGCAGAAAGAATGTTCGAGCGTATGCTAGATGATCCATCCCACATATGGCGTGACTGCAGCGACAACATCAAGTCATGGTGATGAGACAACTCGTGAGGGTTTGGGGATAGGTCACTGGGATGTAGTTGATTGCAGTCGGGTGGAAGACTTTAACGCCTAAGCGAGCAGAGGGGGAACCCGAAATTTTAAATATACCCAAAATTTTGGGTGGTGTTGTAGAAGCTACACCAGGCATGACTTGAATTTTCAATTCTTTATTTTTCCTATTATGAATCTGTAAAGTAATGAAAATGTCTTCACATCCTTTTCTTGTTGGAGGGTATTAGCGGGAAATTTGTAGCAAGATATTATAAGACATTTTAGATCATGACACCTAAAAAAAATTTAACATCATATGATATTAAATTTCTTAATATATGCCTTGATGAAATTCCATTATTTCATTAACATTATCTTCAAGAATCACTTTTTCATAAATGGACCTCCTTTATTCTCCTAAGACCTACAAAAAACGAGCATCTACCTAAAATAAAGCATAAAATGATTGAAGAAGAGAGGTGACCAGGCTCTCCTAATCCAAGACATATGAAAAAAATAACAATTTTCTACTCTGTAAAAAAAATATAGAGAAATATAAATAAATCAAAATTTATTTGTCACCTACGGGAGAGCAGTGGTCGACCATACTGACCAGCAGTGTTTTAATCATAAATTCTTTGTTTTTTGTCCAATTTGAGTGATTACAAATACAAATGAAAGCTAATTCAAAGAGATATTTCCAATATAAACATGTTTTTAAAATTACATGATATAATATGTCAAATTTACTTAGAATAACTTGCATAACAAAGCCATTTTTTTTCCCAACTTAGACCAACAATTGATATTTTAAACATAACTTTTTCGTTTGATGACGGGTTGAACTGATAAAAATTGGATATTATATTATTTTCATATATATATATATATATATATATCTCCAATAGAAACATTTTTTGGAGGTAATAATAATTGATGGGTCGAATATGCTAGTGAACAGTGAGAAAAACAAAGTTTTAAGAATGTTGATTTACAATAAGCAGTCAGTATTTTGTTCATAATTTTATCATACGATATCGAAATAGAGTGATTAAAACTGCCATGTAAACTAGATTGATAGGGGAATATACCATGGAAACATGTTTGCAATATATATTCATTTTTGCCTCCAAAAATGAGATGTCCCAACTCTGTCCCTGAGCTGCCTACTAGACAACCTGTCATTGTTTTGGTCACACATTTTTTGTTTGAGATCCAAATTGAATAATTAAAATTGGGTTATAAAGTAGAAATTAATATATACTTACTGTAGAAACAATTTTTGAAAATTTTCCCAATTTGTCCCTAAAAACATGACTGTCCCAACCATTTTTTCAGAAATTGTATCAAGCCCACAAGCCATAAAATATGATAAACAAACATTTTTTCCAAAATGATGATAAAAATGAATATGATTGTTTTTAGAAACATTATTTTAAATATAATATGTCTACACACACAAATAAATCAAAGTATCTATCACCGATATTGATTTACACGAGATATTGCAGCAAACACAACTCTTTCTACATATAAAAAAAATTATTTATTTATGTACTTATTTATTTTATTTTCTACACTAACCTACTTTAGTTTAAAAAATATGAAATATATCTACGTATAAGAGTATTTCCAATGGAACCATTTTCAAAACAAAGCCTCAAGTATATACATACCCAAATTATAAAAATATACATTAATAAATACCAAGATAGGAGAGACGAAGCTCCCTTGAAAATATGGTGCCAAAAATTGCTGAAGTGTGGAATGATGCTGCAAACAAATGATGGAGTGAAACCAATCTTCAATATAGCCTTGAATCTCTTGTTTTCTCATGGTTTTCATATCATGAAGTTCTTCCATGAATTCTATAATTTTTGGATTTGAAGCCTTCCCAATCTCAATATAAGTTTTTTGCAATCGTGCATGTGAGATAGAATGGGTGGGAAGAGTGAGTAAATTTTGTAGTTCAAAACTATAAGCATGTTGTACTGGTTTATTATTGTGAGGGTGTGGAATGGATTCAGCAGGAAATTGTGTAGGACATGGAGTATTTTGATGATGTAGTTGATTGGGTTGTGTCATTGATGATGTTGTTGAAAAAATGGTAAAGAATATCGATGATGTGTTTATGCTACAAGATGAGAGATATTAGCCATGTAATAATAAGATGAACCCTACCAAACTTGTGGACAAGATTGGTGGTGGTTATATTGAGATTGACATGGATGCTCTAACAAAGGAGTATTCTGTAATGGATTATGAAAGTAATAAAATGGAGAGGAAGTGTTTTGAATCATACATGTAGGCCATGGTTTCCATGGTTGTGATCTTGTAGCTTCTTGATCTATTTCATATGATTCTTTCATGCTAGGTAAGAAAGAGAAGTTACCCATGGGGTGTTTCTTTCCACAATGAGGGAAAAACACTTATTCAAAATTTTCCTGATTTTTCTTAACCTGCAAAAAATTCAATTATGAATTTAGAGAGACAATAAAATAAATTTTAAAATGTTCAAATAAATCATCGATTTCAACTCCTTTTATCATTAGTATAACAATCATATCCTCCCGTGTTTGAATGCATTTCCCACCAAGGCTCATGAACCATCAGAGAGCTACTCATTTTATATTAATAGGAAACACTTTCAACCTTTGATCATTAGTATAACAATCATATCCTCTACAAAGTACTACGTATCTTGATCTTCCTTTGCCAAACCATGAAATTTTGATAGAGCGAATCAGGGAATGATGTGGATTTGTGTCACTCCTTCTAGATCACTGATAGGAAAATCAAAAGTAGTAGTCTTTGTCGTTTCTTCCAAAAATAGAAGATGATCTTCATGTGCTACTTTGAATCTCCTCCTTCAAATTTTCTTGAAAATAGGTTAGTGACATGGGTGGTGCTTACATCACCACTTAAGTGAAACGATAATATTTCTTCAAATTTCTACCTCTAAGATTCCTACTTTTAATCATGCATGCTATATGACCTAAAACTACCTACAAAGGATAGACCTCACCACAAGTTAGCTAGAGTGCGTGCATAGGTTCTTACCTTATGTCTTCAATATCCAACCCTCTCGGAGTCAGGAATTCATCTACAACCAAATATTAGTGCGGTAGTGTTATTTGACAGCCTCCAGGGCATCGACGCCAAAATGTTGGGGCAATTAATTTCTTAATAAAAATAACTAATCACATAGTCATTAATTATCAATCCAAGGAACGTATTTTTTTTTCAAGGCAATTTGAAAAATATATGCAAGAAAATACCAATAGCTAACACTCGTTCTACATGATTTGGTCTTACACTATCGAGCTCATTTGATAAGAAATAAAATGTAAGACTTGAAAAAACAATATTAAATTTCAAAAAGCTGAAAGTAAATGATAGGAAATTAATTTTTCTAATCACATGACTTGAATCAATACTCGAATTAAACCACGCCTTGTCTGAATTGGAAATTTAACCTATTGCACCCAAGAGAATTAAAATGCTAATCTAAAACAATAAATTAAATGAAATCTGGAAATTGCAGGAAACAAAAAATATGGAAAATGCAACAAACAACAAATTACTTAATGAAAAAAGGAAATTTATTTTAAGAAACAATAATTGAAATTCAAATAAATAAATACACAACTAAACTACTTTAGATGTTTAAGGAAACACCTCGTCCAAGGTAGTGAGCCCAACCGCACAAGACTCGGTTCCGCCTTGAAGAATAATTAAAATCACAGTTACAAGTAACAGATGTAGAACTCAATGGATAGCTTCCTTCATTAAAATATAACAAAGAAATAATTACATAAAAATGAAGTCCTTAACTTTTCCTCTAATTCAACAATTGTTCATCCTCCTCACTTTGATCTCTGTTTTCATTTAAATACACAGAGAACAAAGAGAAATTACAACTAAATTGATTACAAAATTATTTTCCATTATAATTTTCGATTGTCTACAACAAATTGATCAGCAAGATTAGATCTGAAATATCATGACTCAGGGTTGAACAAATCAAATCTGGCATTGTAATTGGAAGAATTTGGAAAATGGCCACAACAAGAAATATGAAAAAATCACCTTGAGAGATACTTTCGTTTTTCTCAATCCAAACCGAATTTTGGAAAATAGCTCACATAATAATTGAATTGCTCCATTTTACGTAAAAACCCATGTCTTGGATTTTCAAGATTCATCTTCATTTATCTGAAATTTCCAACACAAAACCATCACCTTTTATCCCATCAAGTTTTTTGAGTTGGAGTATTTGATTATGAGCTAGAGATTGAATTTCCAATATGGAAGAGATCTTGGAGGCTAAAAGCGTGAGTGATGTTATAAAAAAAATTAATAAACCATAATTAACAAAATCATGCATAACAATTATCAATTTATTAAAAATAAAGGAGAATAAATGTTACTTATCTACAAGATCATAAATAATTACGAAATAGAATTATATGATAAATATTGTGATAAAGAATGATATAAATGGATGAAATATGTATCAAGAAATGGTAATAATAATGACAATTTAGTGACCCAACACTTCGTCCGGTTTCCTTGTGAAATTCTCGATGAAATTAGCTCACCTACTACATGCAAACACAAGTACACTCACTAGTATACAGTAATGATTATATTATTCCTTTTCTCTCCAACTTCACTGGGAAATTAAAATTAGATGCATGACTAGGGATATTTTTAGTAAATTGACAAGTTGATCGAGAGTTAGCCGAGTTTACAATAGCTACAACTTCGAAATGAACTCATACCGACTCTATTATAGACTACAACTCAGATAATTGACTTTCACTAAAGATAACAGCTCTAGATAGCTAGATGTGAGACACCAACTTGCACACAACTCTACTTCTAACCCTCAAACTCGAATTGACTAACTTAACTAAGTGATTTGGCCATGTCACTTCTTCTAACTACTTGCCAACTCATCCTACTCAAGTGGAAAATCAAATTTCTTCATTTGAATAAGGCACAATTCAAATGAATCCTTTTCTTGCTACAATCTAACAGTGTGAAATTCCATGCACCATCCATCATTGATTTCTCACAAGAACATGGATCCAATCTGAATATGAAGAAACGTTAACAAATTTGGTGTTTTTTAATAACAAATTTGGTGATTTTTTCCCTTGTTTCCAAGTTCACCTTCAAATTGACTTATCTTCTCATCCAGGGAAAAGTTTGAACAAGTGTGATATACCATTGTAGAGGTCTCGGAGATGACTATCCAACCAACTTATTGGTGTTTAAGCCACTTTGTCATAATTTGATGTGATATTTCTAAGTCATCGAACTATCATACTCAAGAATGTTTTTTCCTTTGACCTACACTTTAACATCAATAACACTACTTGTCGTCAAAGACAACACTATTAACAACAATATCACCCTTTGTCATTGATGGGAACATCGCCCTACATTGATGGTCATTGACGGAAATAGACTAAAGTTACCCTCGCCAAGTTGTTGATCCAATGTCTACTTTTTTGCTTGTTCTTAATGAACTAAACTCCCCCTATATCCTATCAAGATGCTATTTTATATTCTAAATTAACTCGAAATCCCCCTATCGAGGTGCTAGTACACAATCTTCTCTCTTTCAATGTTTTCTTTATATTCCCCTTTCACATTAATGGAAAAGGGACATACTAAATATTGTTGATTATTATTGGGCCAATGTTACATAAATTTTCATGTATCTTCCTATGGAATTGTTAGTTTTATGAATGGATAGAGAAATTGAAGTTCGCTTCTTGCTAATCTGAGAAACTAGAAATTTGCCTAGAATAAAGCCTTTCCACTAGTGCTATTCTTTTCATCAACAATTTTATCCCAATACTTATATATTGGATTTGATTTTAAAACATATTATACTTGGATACCGTAAGCCATAATCCATAGTTCCCTACAAATACATGAATATTCTTTTACTCCTTTTGACATGATTGAAATATACCCACCAGTCCTATTGCTTGGAATGTCTGGTATTCATGTTGTTAAGTATATCGGGCTACAAATCATAGACATATACATGGTTTGGTTTACTTCTAGGGACTCATCGTCTTTGCTAAGTTTTTAAATTTTAACCATTAGAGTGCAAAGAAACAAAATTTTGGATACCAAAATTTTTCCAATATTTCCTTAAGGTGCTTGGTCCGAGATATGGAAATTCCTTTCATCCGATTAATTAACCTATAAGCCAAGAAAGAAGGATAATTCCCCCTAGCATAGACATCTCAAATTCATTCTACATACTTGGATGCAAAACTCCTGCACATAGAATCATCATCACCACAAAATATAATTTCATACACATAAACAACAATAATCAACATGTTACCTTTTTCAACCTTAATATAAAGATTGATGTTTGTGTTACCTCTTTTGAAACTCTAATGTTGAATATATTTAGCATATCTAGAATACCATGCCTTGCATGCTTGTTTGAAGCCATACAGTTGTTTTCTTTAGTCTACATATGTAATATTTTCCTTCTAATAGTTGAAATTCTTCTAGGTGTTGTTGAAAGGCATAATCAACCAAGTGCCAACAAGAGGGGAAAGCCCAGTCCCAAGGTTCTTTAAACTAACACAAGCTATTTGGTCCGACAAAAATTGAGAGCACTAAAAAAGTTCTCTTGGTCTAGAGAAAAAAATGGTCAACATTGCCCTAACTTGTTGATTGTGCACTCTTGTGGCCTCCTAGATACAAAGAAAACAAGTGGGAGAATTTTAGATATGTTTTATATTCTTTGTGTTTAAAATTGTAACTAGGTTTGGTCTTCATTATGATGTAATTATAATTAGGACATTTTATATTTTTTATAAGAAAGGAAGAGAAAATATATATATATATATATATATATATATATATATATATATTATTTTTTCGAGTATGGGTTTCATACTCAATTTTTGAGTCAAAAGCATGTTATTCGTGATTTTAGGTCTTCCGAGTCTTCCTAGGCCTTTCTAAGATGACAAATTATTATAATAACTATACATAAATGTATACGTAAACATCCACATAAATATAACCAATCCCAAAACAATTAATTACAGTAATAGTGGAAATCAAAATAACATTATTTGTAACATTATAAATTTTACATTTTCAAAAAATACATGTATAATCTAAATCTCAATATTTTTTTTTACTTTTCCTCCTTTTTAATATATATATATATATATATATATATATATATATATATTTCATAAAAATACTTTTTTAATAACTTTTTATATATATTTTTAAATTAAATTTAAGAAACGCCCATTGTCATTAAAAAGATTTCCCAATATTAAATCCATTTTTATGAATTTAAACCCAAAAAATACAAAACGCCCTTCCATTGAAAGTTGGGGTGGAGCCGACCTTAAGCTTAGTGACCCAATGGGAACGCTCTTATAATCATTATTAATATGTAATGAGGAAATTAGATTTTAATCAAACCGCTCTAATTTTCAATTAGATCTCATTGCGCTGTGTTTTTCGTGGTGGGACGGAACTTGCACGTATTTCTCTGTGAACTTCAAATTTCATCTACTATCTTCAACTGTACACGGTGATGTCGGATTTCGAGACGAACGTACCCATTGGTCCCTTTGGTATGAATACTTGCTTTTAGCCAACTTTTTTTTGTTTTTTTTCCTATTTGTGATTGACTGAAAGTTAACGGATGTTTAACGAGTCTAACGGCTACATCTCTTCAGATCCATTCAAGGATTCGGAATTTGGTGAAGAAGAGAAGAGGGGAGCAGGAAAAAGAACGTCCAAGGATGAGTATATCCATATACGCATTCAGCAACGTAACGGCAGGAAATGTGTGACCACAGTTCAGGGTCTCCATAAGGATTTCAATTACAATAGGATTCTGAAGGACGTGAAGAAGGAGTTCTGCTGCAATGGAAACGTTGTGCAGGACGAAGAGCTGGGAAAGGTCATTCAGCTTCAGGGTGACCAACGCAAAAATGTCTCCAACTTCTTAATCCAAGTAAGTTTCCATGCCTCTAATGTCCTCCTTTTTCTGCATGTTGGTTGCGGTTGGATAGTTGAGATATGGAGGTTGCATTTATGCATTGAATATTGGTCATATCTAGATATGTATTTTGAATATTTGATTTTGATAAGGAAATTTTTTTTTTTGACTACAGGCTGGCTTGGTAAAGAAGGATGATATAAAGATTCACGGTTTTTAGAGAGTCTTTGCCAAGGAAGAACGGATCCATCAGTTTTCTATTTATAGAGTTCATTTGAGATATAGGATATGAAAATTATATATAGAGTTCATTTTGAAAATTATACAAATTTTTTGGTCACTAGGAAGGTAGTATGTACTATGTACCATGTTGTGTTGGAGTTTTTTGTTGATGTAGTTTAATAGTAAAGTGGCAAGGTTTGGTTCCCACATGAAAAGAATTATGTATATTTGAAAATTGTTTTACTTAAAAAAAAATGTATATATTATGTTATATAAATTAGAGTTTGTTATCACTTTTTTAAGAAAAATTATACCAAGGAGAGCCTTTGGCATTGAATGCTGAAAGTTTTTGGAAAAGTTTTTTAAGACATGTTTTTGTTTCTATTGTCCAATTCTGATTTCATTGTTGAAATCTAAACTTGTAATAATGCATAACATCTAGATTTAGTGTGTGAATATGCACACCATCATGGTAATTTTTAAAAGTCGATAAGGTAATGTTTAAATTTATTCCTAGCTTGGTTATAACATATTTAATATTGTATACATCTCCCTTTATTCATATAAAGTGATTTCCTTTATGTCCTTGGGTTGTTTAGATCCTTTGGAGGTGGCTATTAGGAATACATGTTTCATCCTTCAGCCTTTAGAATTTATGTTTTTTTGGAATACTATTTCCTATATTCCTTGAAATTGTTGCATAAATCTCCATTTTAAATACATTATGTAGAGTCAAAATAACCTAATGAATATTTTATGTCATGGAATCCATTACATATTCATTATTAATATTAGATTGTAGGTTTTTTATTGCATTGTTGCTTGATGATTCCCACACCATGATTAGAGAAGTTGTTTCCAAGTAACATACCTCAAATATATATGAGACCAATCCTTGACTATTAACTAGGAAACAAAAAGATTCAAAAAGATTCAAATATCTGTCATAAATACATCCCATCTCTTCCTCTATAGTCAAAGCTATATAATATAGTCAATACTATGAGCCAAGCACTCATCACGGTGTAAAATTTAAAACATTCATCATGTCACTAGTTTTTGGCTATACATGGATAGATTCTCTAAGCATAATAATTTGGTATACTAGTACCTCAACTCCATTAGCGCATCAACATGAGAGCATAATAACTTTGAAGATACAACATATTTGTATGAGCCTATAAAAAAACCATGCCTTACGGTGCCCTGAGCAAGCTTGTCCCTTCCAAATTAAAGAAGAAGAAAAAAAGATAAAAGAATTGAAGGCTAAGATTGAAGAATTCTAGGTTCTTGAAATATTTGTGAAGACTGAGAACACAATTGTGAAGGAAAAGAGTTCTCAATTATCAATGGAAATTGAGGAATTGATAGTGAATTTTTTTTTGTTTAAACATGTTAAAAAATTTGAACAAACAAAATTAGTGTATGGCATTGCACAACAGGAATTTGGAAAAGAAACTTAGAGCCTAGAATATAAAATAGTCTAATTTAAATATATCAATTGGCACCTAGTTACATAGTTGAAGAAATAATCAATTTTTTTCTTGATTTTCTATAAGTTGTGAAGGAGATGCTAGGGATCTGATTTGATTTCGTTTTCACTACCAAGCACCCCCTTTTGATCATATTTTCCATTGATGCATATCACATATTTACATCATTTTTATCCATATTGACGCTTTTAGTGTGGAAAAAGTGGAGCAATATTCTGATGGGACCATTTTTACCAATGGGACCTAGTTTGGAAAAATTGGGTTTAAAAACTTTCGAGAGCATTTTTAGACATCAAACAATGTTTTTTTGGGGGTTAAAATTTTCCCTCTTTATTGTGAAACCTTTTTTTCCAGTATTTTACACATAGATACATTAAAAATTGTGCAATAATTGTCTTAATCGGAGCCCATATGAAAAAATTTATTCCACTCTAATTTGTACCTTCTTGTTTTGGCCACAATAATTTGAGAGGATTCCATTTCAACCGTCATTACTCATGGGAAAGGGGTTAGCCATGTGATCATGATAAAGGGTTCCATTCTTTTAGATGGCAATGTGTTCCATAGATGAGCAAAAAAAGTCATTATGGATAGGGAGAGAGAAAATAAAGAGGATGTGTGCACTACATCAGCCCCACGGTCCACAAACCTTATCGATTTATACTTGCAACAGTTTTCTATTTAGAGAAATAGAGTATTGAGGCCTCACCTACAATTTGGATTTCTCCCGAAAGGGTTTCCTAGAATATATCACTTGTTATTTATGGCTTGTGAGTTTTTATTTAATTTCTCTATTTTGTGAATAATTATAATTTGCAGGGCTTATGCAATAAAGAATAATTCACGAGATATGAAGACCTTAAAGTTGGAGGGAGATCATCTAATGAAACTACTTGAGGCGTATAGGGGGAAAAGTGTACGAGAGTACACCATAAAATTTAGAAAGATGGGAATAATGTTAAGTATCTCCCCAAATAATCCAAATGGACTCCTCAAGTATTTGGAGGATTTACACAACCATTTATGGAAATAAGTGATGTTGCTTGAGCCCAGATTAGTGGATGATGCTTGTGTACAAGCATAGTACCTAGAGAACACATGCAAGAATAAAGAGAAATCAATTGGATCGAAGCATTAGGATGCTTCTAAGAAGGGGAATAAGTGGAAAGGGGGGAAAATGTAAAAATATAGTAGCCAAAACACATTAGTAGAGATACTAAAACAACCACTCGTAATTACTATAACATTGACGATCATATATAAGAGAGGCGCTAGAATTTGCATTTGGAACTTGACCCAAAGAAAAAAAAGAAATATAATAAGAAGAAGAATCTCGTTGACAATTCTAATGACCAAAAAAAAATCCATCATGGCCTTTCCCTCTCGCTACATAGTCCCTCGGGAAATTTGGTCACCCCTTCCATGCATTCACTCATCTTACAAGTTTCGTTGGCACCCCACCCCTTGGCAAGGCTTCCTTGCATCATATGTTTGAAAAAAGAAAGGCATATACCTGCTTCAAAACCATCATACTAGTTATAGTATGCTCATGGAAATAAATGGAGACTATTGGGCACTAGTGTCCGAGAATGGCCCTACTCTTGAAGTGCTTTACCAATGCTATTTGTTGCCTATTTCAATCCCTTTTTTCTCGATGCTTTGATAGTTCTTACAGTAGGTTTCAACCACCCAACCGAGAATTTCTGCTTCTTATGCCAAGCACATAACTTCCATTAGATTAAAAAAAAATTGAAATAAATTCACATCATACCTCATTGGTAGCTCGTCAATAAGGTACACTTACAATTCTATTCACTTTATGCCCGTAATGTTCCCAAAATTAGCATGAAGCTAATTGGAACATTGATTTTGCTCATATCATCCAGGAGGTGAATAAAATGGGTGAGGAGACCCATGAGTAGGAATAAAATCCCTCATAGTGTGAAAGGGATCAATGGAGTAGCTTTATTTTGCACCTTCCCAAAGTGTGAAAAGGGGAAAATGCATGAGGGCAAGGTCGAGTTTGACCAAGTCAACAACGTCGCCTAAGAAGGGTGTGGATTGCTTGGGAAGACAATGCAGTTTGAGAGGGAGGAAGATCACTTATGGAAGAAACCCTAATGTGTGGGGTCCAGGGGTAAGAAGGCATCCATTTGCATAAAAGGAGGAAGAGGCAGCCATAGAGAGATATGTTTTGAGCATTTGATATTGGTCTTGTAGACTCTTTACATTCTCGAGCTCGTTTAGCAGAGTTGCAGGTGCTCTTTAGCACAAGGGATTCCTTCTCCTTCTTGAGAGGCCTCTTGAAGGATTTCACTTCATTTCTCCACATCTAGGCTCAAGGCCAAGCCACCTCCTTCGGTCACAACGTTATTTCTGCCGAAGTATAACGTTGTGTCGTAGGGTGTTGCGATGAAAGGTTCCACAACACCATTCCTTGGCTCATCTTTCGGAGGAGGGAGCTTCTATTCTTTGGGAAGGTTAGTGAGGAAGGTTTTAGAGTTGATTTGCATATCTTGGCATTAGGCCAAGCATCTCCCATATACTACAGCGCAATCCTTCTCCTTAATCGCGTTATTTTAGTGTGTATCTCGTAGCGAGGGGTTTGCACCACTATCTTGGAGGGTGAGATCTTCAATGCTAGGATCAGCCTTGCACTCGGGAGATCCATTGGAGGAGCTTTGCTTCAAATTGGACATCTTATTCAGCCATCTCCATTCATTCTAGTTTTGAGTTGCAGTACGCTACCATGCAACTCGGCATTTCTGCAGTTTTTCCATTTGTATATATATTTCATCCAATCCTTCTAAGGATTGTTGTACTATTGTTTTCAGGGGTTGAGATCTTGCTCCCCCCACCTTTCTTGAGCCTCGATATTGTCATATCATTGTATTATCATTCATCATGTTGTAGTATCTCATATAAACCGTGCAGATCATAGCATTGGCTCTTTCATATGTAGCAGTGCACTTCACATTTCTTGTACATGTCCTTTGAGGTTCCTTTGCCTAAGCTTGAGTGATCATTTCCTCAAGATATTGTACAAATATTCGTTGCTATGATATAATAAGATGGCTATGAGTTCTTCTGTCATTTTCTAAAGTTGATGCAACCCCGATCTTTGATTATTATGTTTGCATATTGTCGGATATCCAAATTTGTAATATCTTAAGATATTCCCAATGGTGTAGAATTTCCCTATTTTTGGGATAGTACAATTGTATCGTAGCTACAATCTTGGCTCAGATCGTGAGTCTCATCCAAAGGAGAGGATGGGCTTTATCTCATCATATTTCAGATCCATGAAGAACCTCCTAAAGGAGGATAAGCAGATAGAAGAGGAAGGACCCTGCACTTCCTATTCTCATCGAGAAGGAGACAGAGAGATGAGTAGGAAAAAGACTCCATCTTCTGGAGGAGAAAAAGGGGATAGGCTTACAAAGATTCTTCCTAAATCTGTACAAATTATTCATGAATATTTCAAGAAGATAAGGAGGGAGATGTATGAAGAATCTCTGAAAGAGTTTGAATCTAAAGAAAACTCTAGATTTTCATATGAGAAGTGTGAGCAAGCGAGTCACACACTCTAACACACAGGCACGATCACATGCCCAAGATTGCTAGGAGAGAGACAAAAAGAGGAGAAGAAGTTGCTAGGAGGGAAACTCTTAGTGATTTCTTGAAGGAGTATGAGTCTCAAACTCGAAATTCTGGGATCATTTTAGTTTTTTTAGAGTTTTTCAAGATCAAGGTGAAGGGAAGAGAGCAAGCAGGATAGATTTCTTCTATCTAACTTTTAAGGTTCACCTACATGTTCAGCCGAAGCTTGGGTGGAGGAGTTAGATACCTTCTTGCGAAGCACCAAAATCTCGAAGATGAAGCCATCAAATTTGCAAGTGCTCGCATATGAGAGGTAACGCCTATGCCTAGTGGATCTTTGAATCCTTTTATTTAAGAAATGTAAACACTACATCTTATGCAAGTTTCACTAAGGCATTAGTGAGGAGATTTGATAGAAGGATTCATGAGACACACATGGTGGAGCTAGACAAGGAAACTCAAACAAAAGCCTTGCATGAAAACGCAATTCCACTTCAGAAAACCATGGAGGAGGCTGAATACTTGCACCATACATTTCTATAAGAAAGACTTCCATCTCACACCTTTGAGCAAGGAAGCATGGAGATCTCTTTTTAAAATATGGATCCAATCATTGAGAGGTTTCCCATTCATGTTGCAGAGATTGAGGGTAACAGCGCTGTCACATCTAGAGATTATCTGGTGCCTCATGTAGAGGAAGGAGGAGCTCTTGCTCCAAATAGAGGGATTCTTGCATCTTTGCAAGGAAGTCCCCAGGATCTCATGTGTGGAGATCAAGGCACAACTCATGATCTACATGTGCCATTGATGAGGAGATGTGGAACCACGAAGACACAAGGAGGAGGTAGGGAGGAGAATCAACATCATGGGATGAGGAGTACCCAACCCTATCCACTTCAGGAGGTTGATACACCCAAAAGGGAGACTTGATTGCACAGTGAGGGCATGGACGAGTTTGACCATTCATATATGCAGTCATCTCTTGATGATGATGTCTCATTGCATGGAGACATTTCACCAAGGCGACCACTAGATCAGCAGAGGAGGATGGATGCTTCACCAGTTGAGGCACCACTCATTGATCTCAAAGGATTGGGGACATTAGGAGAGCTTGATACAGCGTTGGGAGTCTTGGGTAGGCTCGAGGAGGAGAGACATAACTCTTTGGAAGAGTTAGCACAACCACCTCTTTTCTCTTTGGGGATGAGAGGAGACTCATCTATGAGCCACTCCCTCTCGCATGAGCGAGAACATATGGTAAGGGTGTTGATTGTTTACATGTTTATTTATATGATGTATGTATATATCCCTTAACCATATATGTGTAGGGATGTTGCTCCAAGGAGGAGCATTCTTCAGCTTCCTCCATAATTATGAGGAGATTGGAGTAGCAAGCAAGTGGTTGAGAGGCCACACATTTAATCAATCTTTATTCTAGTTGAGGATCAAGTTGTGTTGGTTACATTTGAGGGACCATTTTCCTTCTTACTTGTTACACATGGCAGCAAGCATGATTCTCATTTTTTTCTCCCTATGGTTCTATTGTCTCTGTCTTTATGAGGAGCATGATTAGGGACAGAGACACATTGGATGGATGTGTCCTTTGGGAGAGGAGATCTCCATATGTTTTGTGGTACATGTTATAAGGGGAGCATGGGAGATAATATGGCCACCACAAAAAAACACATTTGTCTCTTTATGAGGGGGGCCATAAGATTGAATGGACTCCATATGATGGTGACTTCCAACTCATCATATATGGAATGGTTTGGGCCAGCCTGATTTGCAGCGTTGGAGGAGCGATATTTGGAGATCTAGTCCTCATCTTGCCACTTGAGGGCAACCTTATTGCAGCCTAAGATCAACCAACACTCTACACTTATCAAAAGTGGAGAGATGGACAGTGTGGGGTAGGCTACCTTGTCTACCATATGCAGATTTTCATCCCACCTACTTTTCTGGAGCCAAAGGTGGAGGACAGTTTTAAGGAGTTGCCTAGTTGGGAGGTGATTCATTTTTCATGGCTAATAGCTTGGGGATGGAGGATCCATATGGGAGAGATAGTTCCCATTAGATTTCATATCCCATTTCTCAAAGGGACCTCTAGACATCACTTTGTTATCCTCTTGAGTATTTCACCTTTACATGATGATAGCTTGATAGCTGACTTGCATGCTGAGGAGGAGCAATATGGAGACTTGATTGATGAGATATCATATCTTTACTTGGAGGAGATCATCATACATGAATGCTACAGGGAGAGAAGGAGAAATAACTCAGTCTATCCTTGCACTTGCTTGAGCACAAACAATCTTTGAGAGGGGAGGACTGTAATGTTCCCAAAATTATCATGAAGCTAATTGGAACATTGATTTTTCTCATATCATCTAGGAGGTGAATAAAATGGGTGAGGAGACCCATGAGTAGGAATAAAATCCCTCATAGTGTGAAAGGGATCAATGATGTAGCTTTATTTTTCATCTTCCCGGTGTGAAAGGGGAAAATGCATGAGGACAAGGTCAAGTTTGACCAAGTCAACAGCGCTACCTAAGAAGGGTGTGGATTTCTTGGGAAGACAACACAGTTTGAGAGGGAGGAAGATCACTTGTGGAAGAAACCCTAATGTGTGGGGTCTAGGCTCAAGGCCAAGCCACCTCCTTCGATCACAATGTTATTTCTGTTGAAGTATAATGTTGTGTTGTAGGGGTGTTGTAGTGGAGGGTTCCACAACACCATTCCTTGGCTCATCCTTCGGAGGAGGGAGCTTCTATTCCTCGAGAAGGTTAGTGAGGAAGGTTTCAGAGCTGATTTTCATTTCAGCATCAGGCCAAGCATCTCCCATCTACTATGCGCAGCCCCCCTCCTTGACGCGTTATTTCAGTGTGTATCTGTGGCGAGGGGTTTGCACCACTATCTTGGAGGGTGATATCTTCAATGCTAGGATCAGCCTTGCACTCGGGAGATCCATTGGAGGAGGTTTGCTTCAGATTGGACATATTATTCAACCATCTCCATTCATTCCGAGTTTTGAGTTGTAGTCGCTACCCTACAACTCCGACATTTCTACGAGTTTTTTCATTTGTATATATATTTCAGCCAATCCTTCTAAGGATTGTTGTACTATTGATTTTCGGGGGTTGAGAGCTTGCGCCCCCACCTTTCTTGAGCCCTGATATTTTTATATCATTGTATTATCTTTCAACATGTTGCGGTATCTCATATAAAAATGCGCATTCATAGCATTGGCTCTTTTATATGTAGCAGTGCACTTCACATTTCTTGTACATTTCCTTTGAGGTTCCTTTTCCTAAGCTTGAGTGATCATTTCCTCAAGATATTGTACACATTTTTCTGATATGATCTAATAAGATGGCTATGAGTTCTTCTATCATTTTTTAAAGTTGATGCAACCCTGCTCTTTCATTATTATGTTTTCATATTGTTGGATCTCCACATTTGGAATATCTTAAGATATTCCCAATAGTGTAGAATTTCCCTATTTTGGGATATTACACTGTCGCCTAAGTAAAACTAGTTGTTTGATCAAATCATCATGTATAAACATATCATATCTGGTTAGCTCAAAATGCAACCATCATAGGTCAAAATTATAAATCACATGTAATCATCATAAACCATAATGATAAATCACATGTAACAATCATAAGTCAGAATCGCAGATCACATGCATAATAAAATATCGATATTTATCCTTCATTAGTGCTTACTTTTGCCTTTTTTCTTTTTGTACACAATTGGATCGGTTGCCACACCCGGAAAGCACCCAGACACAATGCTCAACACGTACATCCACACAAGGCATGCAATACCACACAATACATACGTCCACACTCCGCGTACAACACAACCCAATACCTATACATTATACAAAGTACAACACAATAAATATGTATGTCACGATAACATTACTACACCATGCACATACATAGTACTGCATGCATGCAACACAACATGTATGACATGCACACAATACCTGCACAACCTGTCCACAACATCACATGTACACGACACCACTTGCACAATGTACACACAACACAAAATGTACACCGCACCACTTGTACAATGTGTACATAATACCACATGTACACAACACCACATGCACGACATGTACACGACACCATATGTACATAGCACCCCATGCACGACATGTACATGGAACTGCCTGCACACAACAGCACATGTTCAACCTGTACATAGCACCACATGCACATAACACCATGTGTACAATTGTGCACACAAGACCAAATTCACATGACACCATGTGTACATCACGCACACGACATCATATGTACATATCACTACATATTCAACATGTACATAGCTTCATACGTACACAAGACTACATATCCAAGATGTACATAGCACCATCTATATCTGGCACTGCATATGAAACATCATATATACAACAGACATACAACATCATATGTACACAATACTACATATGCAACATTACACAACACCATAGATAAAAACACTAAATATACAACATGCACAACATATTCACAAAAATAGCAGTGCATATTCATAGACCACATGTTGACCACACAAGAATCCTTGCTTCTAGTGTCTTTCCACTATCCTTGCTCACCCTAGCATGTCACAAATTACACTACTTTCAATTCATTGATGTACCCCTCAGCATTACATGTCCATAACATAAACATAGGCATAGTACAAGCATATAATATCAATTCATGTCCACATGATATTGTACTCATAGATCTCTTAGAGTTACTCTTCCCACTTGGTTCCTCATAAGACCAAGAACCTCTTCATTCCATTCACCTCCATAAGTAATAATTCCTCCACAAGAATTATCCTCGAAAACCCTGTCATACATTGACATATATACATAGATACCTACATATATATAATCATTAGCATAAAACAATCATGATCCTATCAGACAATGCCATACATACGTATATACATATATAAATATATAAACATCGACATAATCATGATCACAACACAATCGCTAGATATCATAAGGTCTAGGTTAGGAGAACTTCCTTTATCCATGCACAATATGAACAATATTGAGAACATTAGTTCACAACATATGCAAGGCATATGATATCTCAAATCCATTTTCTTTACCTTTCTTATGACTGTTGTAATTTTGTATAATTACCTTATGCACAATTTCATACAATGACCTTATGCACAACAACCTCAACAAAACCAATGAAAACTTTACCATATCCACCCACTTGACATGTATAACCCATCATGAATGACCAATTAATGTTCATCATATAACCTCACACAAGCAATCATACATGGAAAACATGCAAGCATGACCAATATGTGACCTTGGATAAACAAGAAATGCATGTACAATATGTAAAGACATGTAATAAATCATGCACAAACAATACATAAGCGAGAATAACACACAATTAGTCATACATTCATGACAACATATTGACAAAAACATTATAAGCACTTCCATGGTCAACACAACATGGATGCATCAACCACATATAACATGGTTATGAAAACACACAATAAGTTGATATAAAATCATGAACAAGACACCGCCCATCCATTCCAATGGTCTAGCCATGCTCTCATACAACTCTGTGGTATCAGATATGAACCAAAGAGAAGAGGAACTAGACACTGACATGCATAAAGAAAATGCATATACAACCATGATCAACACCATGCAAATGCAAGAAGAACACATGTAACATAAGCATGAGGAACACATATGCAAACAACATGAATGCACAATCAACACACACAAACCAAGGAGAGTGCAACCATGCTCTAATACCACAATGTAACACCCTATTCCCACATCTACCCAAGTAACCGACCAACAAGGGTAAAAATGTGATGAGAGGCTATTAATATGAGATTCAACCTCTTAGATTACCTTAAGGAAGTGGAACTAACGGAAACACCAAAAACACACCTTACATTACATCATTGACATCCCCAGGAGGTAACCCAACCTCCTAGGGCCCTATTCCTTGGGGGGGACTGAGTTTTAGTCCCTTTGAGGCTATGATGCGGGATTTTAAGGGCATGGGAGTGAATCTAGACCATAGAGCCATGGACTAGCCTTGGCAAGGTAACAGCTCAGGATAAAACATCATATTTTCTACCTGTATCTTCGATATTTGTGCCACATTTTAAGCCCTTGAGCCCAAGTCCTTGCCCATAAATTTTTGTAACTTTAAGAGAGGGAAAATAGCAACCAAAAAAACATATGGAAGAAATCACATAATCACGAACTCATTTAACCCCACCCAACCATGAGAGGAATGCCATCAAACATGTCACAAACATAACATCTACATGTATAAACAACATATTTAAACAAAGGCGTATCTTTATTATATGAGAATGGATAAGAATAATTTATCCCCTACATTATAAGATATCATTTAATCAATTTAACCATAGATGTGATGTGCATTAATTTAAAAGGGAAAAAATGGAGAGATCCATACCTCATCACTATCATAATACATGCTTATAACGAGCGTAATCTCAACAGAAGTACCGTGGATACATCATCAATAGAATCCATATATAGACCAATGAATATACACATAAAATACTGGGGAAATGAACCTTTGATTAATGAATGTAAAAACCAACCTGAAACATGACTTCCACATTCCACAAGACCATAGACATGGCTGAGCCAAATCTCACTTTAGCCTGTCGCCCCTGTGCCATATTCCAGGCATGAATGTGGGAATTTATCAAACACATCAATAAAAACCAAAGACCACACCATCTCAACCCCAAACTAGTGATTCCACCTCATGGCCGATCATCACTAACCATAACAGATTCGTCTCTATCCAAGCTACTCCAAGGCCCAAGATTGTTTATTACAACTAGTGCTTCCAGGACTAGTAATTCAACCCCAATTGTTACAGGGCTTCTAGAGCATTTTTCCAGCCAAGGCTTTGAGGACTAGTAACTAAACCCACCTAGGGATTCTAGAGAGTTTTTCGAACCAAGGCTTCCAAGACTAGTAACTCAACCCAAAGTTGTTTGCCAAGCTTCCAAAGTGTTTGTCCAACCAAGGATTCCAAGAACTAATAACTCAACCCAACATATAAAGGACTCATGATAACCAACCAAAAAAATAAATGGAAATAAACCCAAAATACCATGGTTTTCTAGGAAATGGCAAGGCTAGGAAAATCCATATGCATACCCATGCATGCCAAAACTAGTGAGGAAAACATACATGCAACTTGGTACATGTAGTTAGAACCTCTTTTATATGTTGATATTGATGTACTCTTCCACTTTGCTTCTTTTCCTTTTCTTTCTTGACCCAAATATCCAAGTATTCCACACTCTCCAAGAGTGCTCCAAGAATACTCTAACTACTCAAGAGTATGAGAGAGAGAAAGAATAATGAAAACTCCAAAAATGAATTGACCAAGCCTTTCCCACTGATCCTCATAATCCTTTTTATTAATTATGCCTCTAATGTCTTCATTTTCCATTATTTTCCTTCAATTTCCTCCTCACGTGCAACTCGTGAACTTTCACCTTCCTTTTCTCTTAATTTCCATTATTTTCATAAATAAACTACCAATTAATTCCTTTTGCCTTTCCAAAGCCTTTTCCTTTACCTTTTCCAATTCCTTAGCCATAATAACTGAAATGAACACCCACTAGGATGTTTTTCCCACCATTCAGCTTGGAATATGCGTCCCATCACCGTGGTCTTCTATATATTTTTACATGTATTTTTTTATAGGGATATTACATGAGATCCATGTCAACACGTACAATGCCAATAAAATCACACAATGGAGAGCCCATGTCAAACCATGTAACACCATAGAACATACAAACACATCAATCTACAATGTCCCAATAAAACTACATAATGGATAGCCACATTAAACCACTCTACAATGGATGGTTACAGAAATCCACAATGTTCTAATCATACTACACCAAGGAGAGGTAGGTCATGCTGCACCAATTACACAACAAAAAGCCACATTCACACTACAACGAGGAGTACAAGTGAAACCACACGGTGCCAGCCCACTAATACATCTTCCAATTAAAACCATGAATAAAGAGTTTCAAACACATCAAACAATACTACAAATTAAAACTTTTCAGTGGAGCTCCACATCAAGCCACAGTGCTAAAAACTTCAAACCATACTACTAATAAAAACTTCACTTTGGATTCCCACATGAAGCCGCAATGTCATACACTTCTACCATTCAAAAAATTACTAGGGAGATTCACGTAAATTCATAGTGCCAAACACATCAAACCATACTACCAATCATATCCTTGTGATAGAAATCCATGTAAAGTTAGACATCTAACAAACATTGTGCTTGTAAAACCATTCCATAGTAGAGAATATTCAAACTACATTGCACCAATCAAACCTTCACAAAAGAGAGCCATATCAAACCACAACATATAGTTTCCAACATGTGACATTTGAGTGATAAAGACCACAATACCTCATTCAAACCACGAAGCAAAACCATGTGCTCATTTCAAAACACTACTTTGAATGCTTTTCACCTCATTCCATTCAACCATGTATTTATACATATGCAGGGACCTATTTTTTATAGAGGGATGACCTCTAGAACCTTCAAGTGACAAAAATGTGTGACCTAGTCCTAGGGTTCCATATCGACGTTATTTTAACTTCAACATGACATCAGAGATGCCACATGGCACTCTCTAAATGTTTCCATTTGTCACCCAAATTTGACCCTATTAGCCAACCAAAATCACCAATTCAGCATGCCACATGGAACCTTATTGTTCTTCCATGTCATCATTTCCACATCATCATCCTTAATCCAATCTCATGTTGTCATGTTTCATTATACTTCCATTTGTCCAATCTAGTCCTACCACGTGTGTGTCTACATTAGAGGGCCACATCACTGATCACCTACATTGTGGGGTCGACTTGGAATCCAAATACAAGGTCTACCTGACACCTTCCATATGTCACATTTTCACTGGTAAAATGTGCTAGAGGTTAGATGATATGGTGGGTGGGGGGTTACCTTCATTAAACCTCACATAAGTTAACTCTCCATCCATCATTCATGAAATATATAATGGCCAGATCTTCCCTAAGATGAATGAAATTTAATATGATTAAATAGTGTAGAAATATCTCAAAATTTGTAGCTGCTAACGAAATCAAGCTGAAATCATGATCTAGGTGGATATTGGTGGCCACCAGCCTATTACACCTAGTCAGTTTTATAAGTTTTCTTATTTACTATTTTTAGCATTTTTTTGGGTCCTGAGCTTCTAAAGTTGTTTTTATGCCCTAAAAAGTGTAGACCTTGAAGAGATCTTTCCAACAAGGTATCATACGTACCAAATAGAGATACTATGATTACGACCCCGGGAAGTTGGTTGCCCAAATAACCCCAATGGGGCCCATAAACTCTTGGTGTTACATCTCCTCGGGTTAGGGTTTTGATTTTTTAGTGTTTTCTCTTCTTTTTCAACTATTAAAAGGCCCTTGAGCCTCATTATAACACATTTCAGAAGCATGTAGCCACTAAATCTCTTCTCATAGATAAGCTACCATCACCCTAAATATTTTATGTCCATTCTATCTGTAAGCATATTTCAGTCATTTGATATTAATGAAATGAAGTTTTATTTATGTTACATCTACATGTTTATGTTTATTTCTATATTTTATTTCATTCCTGCATAAATCCATATTTAGGTTATAACTCCATGAGGGTTTGAAACATATTTTAGTTTCAATGTTTTGCAATAATCTTCAGTAAACTTCACGCAAGTGCTATAGTTTCCATAGATAATATTGGAGAGTGAAAAATATATCATTTAAAATTATTTTTTATTTTCTCAAATGGGTTTTTTACGGAATTTGATTTCCTTTCATAACTTCCATTAGATTAAAAAAAATTGAAATAAATTCACATCATACCTCATTGGTAGCTCGTCAATAAGGTACACTTGCAATTCTATTCACTTCCTGCCTGTAATGTTCCCAAAATTAGCATGAAGCTAATTGGAACATTGATTTTGCTCATATCATATAGGAGGTGAATAAAATGGGTGAGGAGACCCATGAGTAGGAATAAAATCCCTCATAGTGTGAAAGGGATCAATGGAGTAGCTTTATTTTGCACCTTCCAGTGTGAAAAGGGGAAAATGCATGAGGACAAGGTCAAGTTTGACCAAGTCAACAACGCTGCCTAAGAAGGGTGTGGCTTTCTTGGGAAGACAATGCAGTTTGAGAGGGAGGAAGATCACTTATGGAAGAAACCCTAATGTGTGGGGTCCAGGGTAAGAAGGAATCCATTTGCATAAAAGGAGGAAGAGGCAGCCATAGAGAGATATGTTTTGAGTATTTGATATTGGTCTTGTAGACTCTTTGCATTCTCGGGCTGTTTAGTAGAGTTGTAGTGCTCTTTAGCACAAGGGATTCCTTTTTACGATTCGTTCTCCTTCTTGAGAGGGCTCTTGAAGGATTTCACTTCATTTCTCCACATCTAGGCTCAAGGCCAAGCCACCTCCTTTAGTCACAGGGTTATTTCTACTGAAGTATAACGTTGTGTTGTAGGGTGTTGCGGTGAAGGGTTCCACAACACCATTCCTTGGCTCATCTTTTAGAGGAGGGAGCTTCTATTCTTTGGGAAGGTTAGTGAGGAAGGTTTTAGGGCTGATTTTCATATCTTGGCATCAGGCCAAGCATCTCCCATCTACTACAGTGTAGTCCCTCTCCTTGACTGCGTTATTTTAGTGTGTATCTGCAGAGGGGGTTTGCACCACTATCTTGTAGGGTGAGATCTTCAGTTCTAGGATCAGCCTTGCACTCGGGAGATCCATTGGAGGAGGTTTGCTTCAAATTGGACATATTATTCATCCATCTCCATTCATTCTAGTTTTGAGTTGCAGCTACTACCATGAAACTCTGGCATTTCTGTAGTTTTGCCATTTGTATATATATTTCAGCCAATCCTTCTAAGGATTGTTGTAATATTGTTTTCAGGGGTTGAGAGCTTGCTCCCCCAGATTTCTTGAGCTTGATATCGTCATATCATTGTATTATCATTCATCATGTTGCAGTATCTCATATAAACTACGCAGTCATAGCATTGGCTCTTTCATATGTAGCAGTGCACTTCACATTTCTTGTACATGTCCTTTGAGGTTCCTTTGCCTAAGCTTGAGTGATCATTTCCTCAAGATATTGTACAAATTTTGCTGCTATGATATAATAAGATGGCTATGAGTTCTTCTGTCATTTTCTAAAGTTGATGCAACCCTGATCTTTGATTATTATGTTTTCATATTGCTGGATATCCAAATTTGGAATATCTTAAGATATTCCCAATCGTGTAGAATTTCCCTATTTTGGGATAGTACAGTGGTATCAGAGCTACAATTTTGGCGCAGCCTGTGAGTCTCATCCAAAGGAGAGGATGCGCTTTATCTCATCATATTTCAGATCCATGAAGAACCTCCTAAAGGAGGATAAGCAGATAGAAGAGGAAGGACCCTGAACTTCCTATTCTCATTGAGAAGGAGACTGAGAGATGAGTAGGAAAAATACTCCATCTTCTAGAGGAGAAAAAGGGGATAGGATTACAAATATTCTTCCTAAATCTGTACAAATTATTCATGAATATTTCAAGAAGATAAGGAGGGATATGTATGAAGAATCTCCGAAAGAGTTTGAATCTAAAGCAAACTCTAGATTGTCATATGAGAAGTGTGAGCAAGAAGTCACACACTCTAACACACAGCGCAGTCACATGCCCAAGATTGCCAGGAGAGAGATGGAAAGAGGAGAAGAATTTGCTAGGAGGGAAACTCTTAGTGATTTCTTGAAGGAGTAGGAGTCTCAAACTCAGAAATTCCAGGATCATCTCAGTTTTTCAGAGTTTTTCAAGATCAAGGTGAAGGGAAGAGAGCAGTAGGATAGATTTCTTCTATCTACCTTTGAAGGTTCACCTACATGTTTAGCCGAAGCTTGGGTGGAGGAGTTCGATACCTTCTTGCAGCAGCACCAGATTCCTGAAGATGAAGCCATCAAATTTGCAGTGCAACATATGAGAGGTAAGGCCTATGCCTAGTGGATCTTTGAATCCTTTTATTTAAGAAATGTAAACACTACATCTTATGCAAGTTTCACTAAGGCATTAGTGAGGAGATTTGATAGAAGGATTCATGAGACACACATGGTGGAGCTAGACAAGGAAACTCAAACAAAAGCCTTGCATGAAAACATAATTCCACTTCAGAAAACCATGGAGGAGGCTGAATACTTGCACCATACATTGTTGTAAGAAAGACTTCTATCTCACACCTTTGAGCAAGGAAGCATGGAGATCTCTTTTTCATATAGGGATCCAATCATTGGGAGGTTTCCCATTCATGTTGCATAGATTGAGGGTAACAACGCTATCATATCTAGAGATTATCTGGTGCCTTATGAAGAGGAAGGAGGAGCTCTTGCTCCAAATAGAGGGATTCTTGCATCTTTGCAAGAAATTCCCCAGGATCTCATGTGTGGAGATCAATGCACAACTCATGATCTACATGTGCCATTGTTGAGGAGGTGTGGAACCACGGAGACACAAGGAGGAGGTAGGGAGGAGAATCAACATCATGGGATGAGGAGTACCCACCCCTATCCACTTCAGGAGGTTGATACACCCAAGAGGGAGACTGGATTGTGCAGTGAGGGCATGGACAGATTTCACCATTCATATATGCAGTCATCTCTTGATGATGATGTCTCATTGCATGGAGACATTTCACCAAGGTGACCACTAGATCAGCAGAGGAGGATGGATGCTTCACCAGTTGAGGCACCACTCATTGATCTCAAAGGATTGGGGACCTTAGGAGAGCTTGATACAGTGTTGGGAGTCTTGGGTAGGCTCGAGGAGGAGAGACATAACTCTTTGGAAGAGTTAGCATAGCCACCTATTTTCTCTTTGGGGATGAGAGGAGACTCATCTATGAGCCACTCCCTCTGTATGAGCAGAACATATGGTAAGGGTGTTGATTGTTTACATGATTATTTATATGATTTATGTATATATCCCTTAACCATATATGTGTAGGATGTTGCTCCAAGGAGGAGCATTCTTCACTTCCTCCATACTTATGAGGAGATTGGAGCAGCAAGCAAGTGGTTGAGAGGCCACACATTTTATCAGTATTTATTGTAGTTGAGGATCAAGCTGTGTTGGTTACATTTGAGGGACCATTTTCCTTCTCACTTGTTACACATGGCAGCAAGCATGATTCTCATATTTTCTCCCTATGGTTCTATTGTCTTTGTCCTTATGAGGAGCATGATTAGGAGAGAGACACATTGGATGGATGTGTCCTTTGGGAGAGGGGATATCCATATGTTTTGCAGTACATGTTCTAAGGGGAGCATGGGAGATAATATGGCCACCACAACAACAAATTTGTCTCTTTATGAGGGGGGCCATAGGATTGAATGGACTCCATATGACGGTGACTTCATACTCATCATATATGGAATGGTTTGGGCCAGCCTGATTTGCAGCCTTGGAGGAGCGATATTTGGAGATCTAGTCCTCATCTTTCCAGTTGAGGGCAACCTTATTGTAGCCTAAGATCAACCAAAACTCTACACTTATCAAATTGGAGAGATGGACAGCGTGGGGTAGGCTACCTTGTCTACCATATGCAGATTTTCATCCCACCTTCTTTTCCGGAGCCAAAGGTGGAGGACAGCTTTTAGGAGTTTCCTAGTTGGGAGGTGATTCATTTTTCATGGCTAATAGCTTGGGGATGGAGGATCAATATGGGAGAGATAGTTCCCATTAGATTTCAGATCCCATTCCTCAAAGGGACCTCTAGACATCACTTTGTTATCCTCTTGAGTATTTCACCTTTACATGATGATAGCTTGATAGCTGACTTGCATGCTGAGGAGGAGCAATATGGAGACTTGATTGATGAGATATCATCTCTTTAATTGGAGGAGATCATCATACATGGATTCTACAGGGAGAGAAGGAGAAATAAATCAGTCTATCCTTGCACTTTCTTGAGGACAAACAATCTTTGAGAGGGGTGGACTGTAATGTTCCCAAAATTATCATGAAGCTAATTGGAACATTGATTTTTCTCATATCATCTAGGAGGTGAATAAAATGGGTGAGGAGACCCATGAGTAGGAATAAAATCACTCATAGTGTGAAAGGGATCAATGATGTAGCTTTATTTTTCATCTTCCAGTGTGAAAAGGGGAAAATGCATGAGGACAAGGTCAAGTTTGACCAAGTCAACAGCGCTGCCTAAGAAGGGTGTGGATTTCCTGGGAAGACAACGCAGTTTGAGAGGGAGGAAGATAACTTGTGGAAGAAACCCTATTGTGTGGGGTCTAGGCTTAAGGCCAAGGCACCTACTTCAGTCACAATGTTATTTATGTTGAAGTATAACGCTGTGTTGCAGGCTGTTGTAGTGGAGGGTTCCACAACACCATTCCTTGGCTCATCTTTCAGAGGAGGGAGCTTCTATTCCTCGGGAAGGTTAGTGAGGAAGGTTTCAGAGCTGATTTTCATATCTTGGCATCAGGCCAAGAATCTCCCATCTACTATAGCACAGTCCCTCTCCTTGACTGCATTATTTCAGTGTGTATCTGCGGCAGGGGTTTGCACCACTATCTTGGAGGGTGATATCTTCAGTGCTAGGATCAGCCTTGCACTCGGGAGATCCATTGGAGGAGGTTTGCTTCAGATTGGACATATTATTCAACCATCTCCATTCATTCCAGTTTTTAGTTGTAGCTACTACCCTACAACTCCGACATTTCTGCAGTTTTTCCATTTGTATATATATTTTAGCCAATCCTTCTAAGGATTGTTGTACTATTGTTTTTAGGGGTTGAGAGCTTGTGTGGCCACCTTTCTTGAGCCTGATTTTTTCATATTATTGTATTATCATTCAACATGTTGCAGTATCTCATATAAAATACGCAGTCATAGCATTGGCTCTTTCATATGTAGCAGTGCACTTCACATTTCTTATACATGTCCTTTGAGGTTCCTTTGCCTAATTTTGAGTGATCATTTCCTCAAGATATTGTACACATTTTTCTGCTATGATCTAATAAGATGGCTATGAGTTCTTCTGTCATTTTCTGAAGTTGATGCAACTCTGCTCTTTCATTATTATGTTTTCATATTGTTGGATCTCCACATTTGGAATATCTTAAGATATTCCCAATAGCGTAGAATTTCCCTATTTTGGGATATTACACTGTCGCCTAACTAAAACTAGTTGTTTGATCAAATCATCATGTATAAACATATCATATCTGGTTAGCTCAAAATGCAACCATCATAGATCAAAATTATAAATCACATGTAATCATCATAAACCATAATGATAAATCACATGTAACAATCATAATTGCGAATCGCAGATCACATGCATAATAAAATATCGATATTTATCCTTCATTAGTGCTTAATTTTGCCTTTGTTCTTTTTGTACACAATTGGATCGGTTGCCACACCCGGAAAGCACCCAGACACAATGCTCAACACGTACATCCACACAAGGCATGCAATACCACACAATACATACATCCACACTCCGCGTACAACACAACCCAATACCT
>JAXQQM020060001.1:0-44617 GCA_034641835.2 Pinus albicaulis
TCGACATGCTTACGGAGAAACCAAGGAAGGTTATTGTCCAAAATGATGTTCTAACACCTTCCCACGAGTTTAATTTCACCCAGGTCGCACATGTGGGTCTCTAGTAGAAAATTAACAACTATGCTCAAATTCTGCATTGTTTTTAAACTACCAAGTTTGACCTTGATTTGTGTGCAATTGGAGGTAAATTTGGAAAATTTGAGAAAATGGGGTTTTTTTCCCAATATACCACATTATCTATAACTGAAATGGTTTTTCAAAATTCACTTTGATTCAAAAGTTACAACTGGGTCTTTAAGACATTTTCATAAAAAAACACTGTTTTTTCCATACTTCTACAATCTTGCAAAAAGAGTCAAACAACCAACTTCAGGCATGCTTTTCGAGGAGATGGAATTGAATGAGACAAATACAAGAGAGTTTTTTTTTTTTTTTTTAATATAACAAATTAGGTTCCCTCCAAACCATTTTCCAAAATTCGCTATGGTTAGGGAGATATTTCAGTATCTTCTAGGCCAATTTGTTAAAAATATGCAATTTTCAAGAATTAAGGAAAATGACCGATTCGCCTTGTAAATCATATAAATGGCTTAGCCATGGCCTGTATTGTTAGTTCTTGGAGAGGGGGAAGACAAGGTGTGAAAAGGAGACAAAGGAATGATGTGATTAAGTTTTACCTTAAACAAAATTGAAGGAATGTATGTAAGTGAACTTATGATTTGAATATTTCTGCAAATTTTCCATCAAGATTTTACGCTCTTCTGGTCTTAGATCAGAAATAACCTTATCGAGCTTCATCATTTTGTGTCTCTGCATGATACACACTTAACAATACATATTATTTAAACTTACATATAGTTCAAAAATAACAATTTTTGTAAATAATTTACAAAGAACTTTCCTTTTTTGCTTTTCTGGATGTGCTATCAGTATTTTTGTTACTTGAACTCTTGTCATCCATTTCTTTATCAATATGAAACCTATACCATTCATTAATATATTTTATAAATAAATCACATACTTTTCAGATAAAAAATAAATCAAGAAAACGGTGTGTCTTTCGCAACGTACGCACCGAACGCGGTGCGTTAGGTTCTTATAAACGCACCACCAATACAGTAGAAACATCGTACGGTGCTCTTTGTCAACAAGGAGACTCGATGCATTATATTTAAATCGGTGCATTGATTAACATGAACATAAATTAATAAAAAATTATTTTTATCAAACAATGTTTTTTGTCAGTACGCGTCCGATGCGCTATACTACAATCACGCACATGTGCGCTATTTTAAACAGTGGCAACTGATTAAAAAAAAATTGTTTTTAAAAAATCGTCCAAGGGTCGGCATGGATTTGGATCCGAATCTGCAAGTGATCCCATGGGTTAGATGTCATATGCATATATATATATATAGTATTACAAACCCTATGAATCTAAAATAAAAAGCCCAAATTGTGAAGTCACATAAACAAGAAGAAGCAAGGGTTTAACGTAAGAACGGATTTTTTTTTTTTTTAAAGTAGGAATAGAGATTGTAAATGATTTTATTAGTAAACTGCACAATGAAATTTAAAGTTTTTACTATGCATGTATTAAATCTAACAGAAACTATAAAAAAACAATTATTACAGTAAAATTTAACAATTTCACTATACTATAGGTTTTTTGTGTGAATCACAAGATGTTTCAAATTCTAATTCTCTAAATAGTGTTGTTGTTTGAAAGTATTTTTCTTCTCCATAGTGCTCTCGTGCTCTCTTGCTCAGGGTATGTCTCTCGTGCAAATCTCTCCCTGCAATTTTTTGCAAAAATAATGAAATAATGAATATCTTTTACTATTTAAAGAACTTTTTTATGAAAAAAGCTTTCCGAAAATAATTTGCCACCCATTTTTCAATTTACTGTTTTTTTTCACTTCAAAAAATAAAATTGTGCTTTTTTTTCCTGATATTCGGTGTGTTTGTTAACTTTTTTTATTTTATTTTTTAGACAACGATGGTTGGGAATTTATTTAGGGGCGGAAAACCGAGGTATGCGCGGAGCTGTCCTGAGCTGCTACGTACGAGAGAAATACGGATTACATCTTTTAAGACAACTTTCTCCTTGTATTCTTCCGGAGTAGCACGCCAAGAAGGGAGCGTCTCCATATTTGGAGAGTCTCAGTCAAAGGCCAACTGAGAAGAAAAATTTTGGGCCATTGGGGAAGCCCCAGACTAAACCAAAGGCCAAAGAAGCTCCAAAAGAAGGCTCCTCCTCAGGTGAAAAGGTGGAAGCCATCAGGACCCAAGAAGAACCAGAAGTCCTGTCGAAGAAAGTGAAAGAAACTGGTGCAGAAACAATCATCCTCCCAGCAGATGATGATCAAGGAGGAAACTAAGGTAACGAGGAGCACATCAGTCTTGCCTTCGAATCTGGGGGAGAATCAGAAGCGAGAGACTCCGAATCAGACAGCTCGCAAGTCACCCCTATCAAGTCGGCCAGGGGTCAAAAATCCAAGAAGAAACAGAGAGAGGAAAAAACTTATATGGTTGTACTCCAAGGCTCCCAGAAAACTCTCAAAGGAATGATGAATACAAGATCCGAGCGCAAGCATGGCAAGGCTCCAAAAGGAGCCACAACCTCCCAAGCCAGTAAATAATGAAATACGTCTCCTGGAACTGCAGAGGGTTAGGCAGCAGGCTGAAAGAAGAAGCCCTGAAAGATATTGTGAGGATGTATTCACCTGAAATCCTTCTCATCCAGGAGACAAAGCTGGAGGATCTTCTCCTCCTCCAAGCTAGAAAATTTTTTTGGCATAAAGGCCAAGGGAGAGTTGTCAGTGCTAGAGGCGCCTCTGGTGGGATTTCCTCCTTTTGGGACAGCTCCATTTATGACCTAATTCATGAAGAATGCTGCCCCCACTGGCTTTTCACTAAGCTTCTCCACAAATATTCTGGCCAACAAGTAAGTATGTTCAATCTATATGCTCCGGTCTTACCAGTTGAGAAAAAAATTTGTTGGGACTCGCTTCAGTCCTATCTTTTATTGCACAATCCAGAAAACATTATTATTGCTGGTGATCTGAATGTTACGCTAGTTGTAGAAGAAAAAAAGGGTGGCTCCCCGGTCAGGGACCCAGCTAGAGAATGGGTTGAAGACCTTATGTTGGGCTGGGATCTGGAGGATATCAAGCCCACATCCGAGAAATTCACCTGGTCCAACAAAAGGATAGGCCCCAGCCATATTTTTACTCGTTTGGACAAATTCCTCGTCCAAACCTCTTTCTTGACATGCGGTCTAATGGCCACCTCTAAAATATTGCCAAATTTCACTTCTGATCATAAACCCATTCTGCTTCAGCTCTCCCTGGATGGAAACCTTGGCCCCATTCCCTTTAGATTCAGTCCTTTGTGGCTTTAGCAAGATGGTTTCCAGGAGGTGGTCTCAGAGGCCTGGAACCGGCAGGTTCAAGGTTCCCCATTCTTTGTGTGGGAAGAAAAATTGAGGGGTCTTAAAAGAGGGCTCAAGGAGTGGGCTAGAAGGTTGAAAACACGCTCCTCCAAAAGAAAGGAGACTCTTGATAGCCTTGTTGTCCATCAATTAGCAATGGAGAAATCCGCTGTAACTCAAGGCCTCCTTCAAAAAGAAGTTGAGTTGCAAAAAGACTTCCATAAAGCAAGTAGGGAAGAAGAAGAGTTCTAGAGACAGAAGTCCAGAAATCTCTGGTTACAGGCCGGAGACAAAAATACAAGCTACTTTCACAAGCAAGCTGAAGCACGCAAGCACTTCAAAACAGTAAATGAAATTCATCATCAAAACGTTGTGGTTAAAGATTTTGAAGGCATAAAGCGGGCAGCCCACTCTTTCTTCAAAGACCTCTACTCTGCCCCTGAAGACCCTCCTATCGATCCTCAAGCCTATCCGATTGATCTAATTCATCATTGTGTTCAAGATTCTAATAATTCTATGTTGATTGCTCTGATCAGCATGAATGAGCTCAAAAAAGCTTTAGATTGCATGGAACCGGATAAAGCTCCTGGGCCTGATGGGTTCACCGTAAGGTTTTATCTGACCTGCTGGCCCACAATCAAAAAATATCTTCTGAGAAGGGTCATGAAATCTCAGTCATGTGCCAAGATTAGAGGCAGCATCAACTCGGCCTTCCTTGCCTTGATCCCGAAAGAGAAAGGCGCCTCCGATTTTAGCAGATTCCGACCCATCTCTTTGTGTAACACTAGTTATAAGTTGGTTACCAAAATAATAGCCAACCGCTTCAAGAAAATTCTGTCGGTCATCATCCCTGAAAATAAAGGAGGATTCATCAAAGGGAGAAAGATTCTGGACAATATGGCCTTTCTGCAAGAAACGGTTCCTTTAAAAGACTCATAAGGCACCAAAATTACTTTTTAGGTATGTACACCAAAATTATTGCTGATTTTTCTCAAATGCGGAAGAAAATCTCATAAATATATCAAATGGACAATTCTTCAAAATCAAAATCATTCCATAATATTTCTCAAAGTCCATCATGTGTTCTCCCTATCCATCTCCAAACGTAATTACTTTAGATTTACTTATATTTTCATTATCTAATTGATTTTTTTTTATCCAAGTCAATCAACCGAATAAAATTAATGTATAAAAATTTCCACTGTGTTCATGCAGATTCAAATTCCAGTTCGCATGCACAAAATATTCAAACAACTCCAAAATTTTCAAGCTCATCAGAGCAAGATACCAAGGTGGTTGGTAGATGAAAATGGGCAATGGTTTCACCTCAATTGTAACATGTCAAGACTTAGCCACAATCCTGGGACATTGATGGTAATAATAATTGTTTGGTATAGCAATTATTTCAACGTCAAACCAATTAATCATGCATTGACGTGCTTACTAATTGATATCATTTGATTTTGTACTAATCATGTTCAAATATATATTTTTGAAATTATTAGGACTTAGTGATGATGAGCGACCTACCTACCATCTTCCGTTGCACCCTACCGCAATGTCAAATCAATAGAAGGCTGAATTAAGAGTAGTAACCGTAGAGGAACGATACCAAGAATGTTTAATCAACCAATTGCTCAATTCCCACTACGTCCGCATTCATCAATTAGAATTACTACAACAATAATAGTTTTTCACAGCCGGCAATGGAGGCAATCAAATAGAGGTTGGTATGGATGATTAATTAAGGGATACGACTTCCATGGAGATAATGTTGTTAGATGCATCTCCAGAATAATGATTAGCTAGCGGATGATGCTCATATCATTGATACCTTTTAGAAAGCCTTCAATTTGTTTCCACCACCCTCTCTTGGACCCTGGCAACAACAAAGTTCACTCAGTTTGGGGGGACAACAATGTTACTATACAACTTGAAAGCAAATTTTGGCTTTTCAAATGCACATGTTTCTGAAATTTTGAGGTAATTGACTATCAAGTCCCTTATATTTTGAGAAATATAATCACACAATGAACATTACAAATGGTCAATTTTATGAACATGTTAATAATTATCTAAACATTAATGTACATTTAATATTGTTCATGACCAACTGCTGTGTTATTTAAAGATAAGGTTATTCCGAGTGATAATGTTCTGCCCGATAACCGTGAAGAGGCAAATAAATTGTTGAAAATGTCATGTTGTGTACATATCATATCATGCATGTCCAAATGATTAGTGATATATAGAGGAGAATATGCAAACAAAGAGATATGTCTAAAATCCGGGCATGACAAGTATGACAACAAAAAAAGAAGGGTAAATCATGTGGTCCTCCTTTTAAGATATTGAGGCATGCGTCTATAATCCTAAGGATTCAAAGGCTCTTTTCGTTGCAAATAATTAGATATGTTGCAAGGATGGTATGCCTGGCTACGTATGACTTAGGATTTATGCGAATCCCAAAAGACTCAATAGCCATAAAGAACATAGAGGATACATGGCCCAAAAAATTCAAGGATGAAGTACGAAGTCTACGACTAAATATAGCCACATGGATGGCGTCAACCCATATTCTCTCCAGAACACCAACTATTTTGTTTGGCCTATAGTAGTATAAAATAACAATACCCCTCGATGGTTGTCCGTGAAGAATGAAATGATTCTGAGGTTGGTTTCTGTATTCCCCATAGAAGACAAGTGAAGAATGTGGATGTCTACTTACAACCACTAGTACATGAATGAAGGAATTATGATGGGATAAATGTATACGATGTATCAAGAGCCATCATAGTAGAGAGTGAGCTTTACATTGTATGGCATATGTGCTTACACAACACATGATGATCTAGCTAGGAGTTTGCTCCGATAAATTACATGTTTATTGATTTGTTTATATATGTAACAATATTCTTTCACATATTAGTTATTTATAAATTCTTTGTAATTGTTCTAATCTCTCATGATATTCTTTAACATGCCATGCATATTGTATACAATAATTTCACGCTCTTGTAACAAAAGGGTATTGTAGGATGTAAATTTTGTGGACCTTCATGAAAGCCAGATGGTCCAACGACCACGAAAGCTAGTGTATGACTACTCCGTGGCATTCCTCCTAAGAACACCCTTACGTAAGAGAAAATATGTTTTCAATGGTAAATCTGGAGAGAACCCAAAGGCCTCATAATAATGACACCAATTGGATGGCTAGAGAATAAGGGAGAGAGAGAGAAGGAGAAGGAGTTCATAGAAATGTTTGATTCAAATGGGAAGCCTATGTTCGATGATATAGAATTCTTCTAATACCCATGCTGATAAATTTGTCAAATTGAAAGGAAATCTATATTTTATAACCTCCCATATTGGGAGACCCACATTACCCACTTATTAGATCCCATGCATATATTTAAAAATGTTTCATATTCTTATGGAGGCACATATCATCGAAATAGATATACATTGGTTGTTAGGAAAGGTCTTATTATTTCAAAAACTAAAAAAGAAACATTCCGTACGATTAGAAAGTACATGATTAGGAGGCAAATGGGTCCCTCTAATTAGTATTTCAAATAAGGTGATGTACCATGGATTTCCAAAAAAAGATTACATTTATTTTACAAAGGAAGTTATAATGGGTGGGAGGGTGCCATATTCATATGGGTCTTCACTACTACGTTGCTTCACAAAGACCATTTGTCGAGGTTGAAATCGCATGACCATATGAATCTTCTAAGAGTACGTATAATGTCAAAAGCATGATTTTATTATTTGTTATTTTAATAAATTTTATCCCATGCAGGGATCATAAAACATAACTAATTTTTTATATTATTGCATGTGTTTATAACTTTGAGTGTCATTATCCTTTGTTCATGTGTGGGTTTGTGAAACATGTGAATTTCCAAAACCTAGGGATTGCCATGTCTAAATTATCTACTTTTGTGCAATGGATCAAGTCAAATGAGATTCATGTGCTAGCATTCCAAGGTGGCGTCAAGAGATAGTTGATATTTTTTGTATGTTTGAGAAGGAACTACCGACAAGTTTCATGGACTTGTAGGTTCATCTTCTAATCCACCTAGTAGATGAGGTTGAATTAGTCATGGTTTCTTGTCGCTATGTTCTTCTTAGGAGAAGTACATGAAGAAATCAAAGGTTTTGTTCGACAAAGGAAAAACCTATGGTTCTATGCATAAAAGAGAGGTACATATCATATGAGTCTTTCTATTATGCCAAAGGAGTACATCAAGCGCATCGAAACAGCACTGTGCGGTGATTTGGGATGATGAAATGGATGAAGACAAAAAGAGAAGGGGAGCTTTCCTCCAAACAAATGGAAAATATGCTTCGATAAAGAGTAAGCGACTTATAATTTTTAAAATTTAGACAAAGTAAATATTCAAGTTGGAACTTCTATATAATGTATATTTTTCTCTTACATGTACTATATGTCGCTTGATTTCATTAGCGAATGAAAATTGAAGCAATCAATAAATTCTTTCTTTACAATTCTAAAGTAACATAACTATGGATCAAGTATCAGACAAACAAAAGTGGATGAAATGGGATAGTGACAGAAATAATCTTGATAACACAGTAGAAGTGTGCCTTATCCCGATAATTTAAAAGAGAATATACAATATATGCCTCCCAATATTTGGGTTGTCACAAGTCAGAGAAATATGGTGCAACCAACCATTACTCGCGTGTTGAAGAGGATGTGCTAAATGTAGGGATTGGGCAAGAACTGATAATAATCTATTTATGTACATTTTAAACTTAATAATGCACCTTTGAAATGTAACATCTATAATTCATATTTTAATATTCGTTATCATAGTGCACATGACACTATGATCTTTTAACTTTTTTATAAGTGCATTTGTTCCCATCTATGTGGGCATATGGATATCATTTTCGCACAAAAATGTGAAGATCATGGACATGACACAAGACTGGAGAAATTAGTGCCGATCAATATAGTTGAGCTAGCCACCGTAATCAAAACCTAGTACGAGGGACGTTAGGTTGCTTCGAAAAGATACGAGATCATTGAAGTGATTCTCTTCTTTCCAATGTGATATTTTTAGGCATGGTGGGACACATTTGATTCGAATAATGTAAAGGAATATCGTGATAGCAGGTTGATATGTATCAACTCTTAGAAAGATGTGGGATGGAAGCTAAGGAGCCTTAATTTTTCCCCAAACTCGCAAACTGTGTGTTTTTTTACCCAGATGTGTTGACAGGGATTGGTGGTTCGTATCGAGACATGACCTCAGATCAAAACATATTTTTAAACAATAGTGTTATCATGCCATGAAAGCTAGAAGATAATGAGGGTGCTCATGAGAATAGAGAGTGATATGGTACATGTGTTATTTCATCATTTATACTATTTAAGATGGCTTTTTATAAAGAAGAGGACTTAACCTTATAACTAAGACTCTTTTTTCAAACATTATAATATGTATTTTGAATTAATTGGTTTGCATTGTGTTAATGTTAAAATCATTTCACTTGATAATTTGCAATTATGTTGATCTTGGAAACAATGCGTTGTATCGTCTTTTTTTTTATGTCAATTCATAAAATAATACAACTACTTGATTGCTTTAAATGTGCATGAATGATATCTTCAAAATTTTAAAAAAATGTATTAATGATACCTGTTATTTTTTACGTAAGATCATAATAAAATAATGATAATTCTAAACATGAATTTATTTGCATTATTTTCTAAACTTTATTATGTTAAAGTAAAAATTCATATTATTCTTAATGTATTATTTTACAATTATTATATTCATACAAATTTTTTACAATTTTACAATTAGCAGTAATTTAACAATACTACGTATACATTTTACTTACGTAGTTATGGTTCAAAATTGATAATTAATTTAAAATTCTACAATTTTACAAATTTACAAATTTTTTTACAATTTTAATAAAATTGAATCATGACAATACATACAATTACAATTACAATTTTTATATACAATTACAATTACGATATACAATTACACAATTTAACAATTACCAATACATAATATTTAATAAATATCATGATTTAATATTAAAAATAAACATCACGACTACGATAACTATTGTACAAACATTATATTCTAAAATACACATTCAAATTCCCTAACATCATCTAATCATTGATCATGATCATCTAACAAAACACAAGCATTATGTAACATCATCACAACACAAACATCAAATATACATCTCATGTCAAATAACTTCTATCACATACAAATCCATCTCGCAAGCACATTAAATGAACATATCTAACATGACCTAACAATATACACATCATGATGAACACCAACATGTAAATTAAGTACATCAATATGAACACAAAATACATCCACTATATATATATATATAATGTTTAAATATACATCTATAATATAACTATATATAAATGTCAAATATTAGGTGGTACCACATCAATACTAGTACTAGTCGAGACTGCTAGTCGATGGTGCCACCTCATGATCAAATGTATGACGTGCTTGCTCCGAGGTGACCGCCTCGATCGCATGGTGCAACCTTCTTAGGAGGTGTCTCAGAGATCAAATGGTGCATTTTTGAAGAAACTTTCTCGTTGATGATTCATCGATGGTGCAACCTACTCGGGATGGTACCGTCGAGATGGACTCGCTTACCAGATAAGCAGCTCCTCGCCAACATGGTCAGGTCGCTCGGACTAGGTGCATGCTAAAATGGTGTAGATCGTTCATATGATGCATGTTGATCAAGACTCGATGCCGGCTTCTCATGATCTCCGGCACAAGGTGAGGGAGGAAGAGGTGGAGTACCAGAATGATGGTCAATCCCCTCGTGATCATGATCATCGATGAGTTTCTAAGCCGTTACCCCATGACGCTCATCCCTCCTAGCCGTCGCACTGAAGCTCCAATGATATGATGCATAAGGGTCATCATATCATTTGGCACAGCCCCGTAGCTATGTGAGTCACGCATCAACTCCGGATCTCTCGATCGTATGAGGGCGTACTCTCTCATCAACCAGAGAGTCGACACACCTAATACCCATCTCATCCCCGAATTCCAGGTGTCCGCCCCACACCGCACTCCCCACGGTATTCAGACTTCAAGGATCATGTTCATCGACTTCACTACGCCTCCGCCATCTCCTCTTCATGATCTACACCCGAATCATCCACGGGGTTGACCATGTCCTCAACGAATGTGCCAATATTCATAAAATATATAGTACACAACAATAATTATACAATTTAATAAAACAAGTTAAAGAATGTGGCAGTAACAAATTATAACCAATTAATTAATTAATACAATAAACAGAACGATATTAATTTGAAGAAACATCAATATTACCTCTCACATCCAATGGCTCATCTGCTATAGAAGAGGATGTTCGGCACCCTCACCAATCCAAACTAGTGTACAGACACGACCCATCACAAACGAGTGATCATCAACACTCGGCTAGCAACTCGAGTGCACGCAGATATCTTGGCTAGATAGCTGCTATACATGCCCCTCTTCGGGCATCATCTCATCCCACATCCGTATCCGTACATGCAACACCGGCCTATGATGCTGCCGAACAAAAGTAGGCCTCATCTCCAGAACCTCTAAAACAATAAAATAACTCTAAAGAAAAAGGGAAGTTCAACTCTCCACGGTGGGAGAACGACATCTATCTAATGTTGTACAAAACTACCAAAAAAGAAACGTGCATCATCTCACAAGTCGTGGCACCCGGAATAAAGAATCAACTTAAAATAAAAGCGAACAACTAATGTGCTTCCTCACACAGATAGTGCACGTCGTCAATAGTAGTGAGAAGCACCTCCCCTCCCTCTCCGGACCAAATAAAGAATTACGTAATTGACCACCACAGACACCTGAAAATTTATGTGAGAATGTATATCGTCCCTAATGTATCTTTAGGCGGACAATCGAATCCATAAGGTATAACCGACGGACATCCGGGAACGGGGAAATTTCTACCCTCTCATAGATAAGCCAATAATAAAATAGATTTCTCCTCAAGGCTCGCACTAGCTGCAGACTAACCCAAATCATATTGGTAGGCATCCCACTCGTAGATCGATGTCCCAATAACCTATCAGAGCCTTTAGGGAGGCAGGCCTCCTTGTAGAACTTGAGGAGGCCTACCTCCCTTAGGAGAAATTGGGTGGCTACCGTAATAGGCCGAGGGTACAAAAGTCTCTCCCTTTCCCATGCCTCCCCGTTGGCATGTGACCACACACAAAGTGGAGAAGGAGAAAGGAAGTGAAATCTTTGACCGGCCAAAGAGCTTCAAAGGAATCAATTTTCATTTCGCCCGTAGAAAGGGGAAAGTGTAGCCGATAAGGTTTAATGGTGAGAAAACTTCATTTTCGCCCCCTATTCATCTTAATTACCCTCTTTTTCCCTTCATTTTTCCATTTTCATGTCCCATGCTATATTTCTTTATTCGGCAGCTCGCCCCCCCACCCCTCCACTTTAGACCATACCTTACCCCTTTCTTACTTTTCCCCTATCACAAGGCCGCAAGATTCATTCTTATCGTAAAAATCCACCGTCATTCAAAACCATTACGCACTCAATTACCTTTGCGCACCACCAACCTCTCCTCTCGTTTCATTTCACACTCCACGAATATAACCTTTACCCTTTAAAATGTTTTGAATGAAAAACTCTACATTCTAAGGATTTTCAAAGTGACCCCACCTCCGTCTTCCGCCACGTCACTCTCTCGCACTTCTCACATCGCACTTTCCACTACTTACCTCTTCGATGTTAGTCATATATAAATCTTGTGATCTACAATTTGCAAGGTGGCCCCACCTCCATCTCCCCACGTCATCTTTCCCACCCCCGCACTTCACACTTCACAGGTTTTAACGTTTAACCTATGCTTGCTCCCACATAAAACTTGCGACATGTGATCTACGAGCGCAAGAATCCTACCTCACACCCATGCCAAGTCACCTTCCCACACTTTTCACATCGCACTCTTTACCATTAACCTTTCACTACGCACTCATAAACTTTGCGATATGCGATCTTCTGCCAGCCCCACCTCCATCTTCCATGTCACTCTCGCGCATCGATATCTCTCCCACAAGATTTAACCTTTACCCCCCGCCGTGCCCATATAAACCTTGCAATCTACGATTCAGGGGCGGTCCCACTTCTCTCCTTTCCATGTCATCAATGGGCCTCCCCGTGGCCTTTGTTCTCATTTTCGTTGTTAGTGAGCCCCCACAATCCACTTCCGCTCCACCATCCTCGCCATCATACAGTCGCACGTCAATGCATCCGACGACCCACAATCTATTTCACACCCCCTCCACCTTCGAAGGTTAATGTCTGGGAGGTCCAAAATGGCCTGTTTTCATTACTGCCTTATGCTATGTGGCAACTTGTAGTGATTTCACACCTTTGTGCCAACAATACCACAAACCATCCATGCTCTCCTCTCGAAATCGTTCCGATTTGAAATTCGAAATACGCATAGGTTTGGTGACATGCAAGATGGTTTATTTATTTTGCTCTAGATAACCTCCCGCTAAATAATTCAACACGCACAAGCACAACTAGCTATTCCACAATGGGAAGTGGAAATTATGAGAATTAGAGATTGGAGGCTTTCAACAATAGGTGGAATCATATGATGAAGGTCGACCACCTTACGATTCTCGCCCACTTCTCGCCACTCCTTTGAATATTCTCGAATTTGGCCTCCCCGGCTAACCGTTTTGTTTCTTTTTATTGATTGCATAGTGATAAGCTTGCTGGTAAAATCCCTAATTTACCCAATTCTCGTTTCTGATTTTTTTGTCATAGGATTGATTTCTTGATACCAACTGCTTTTTTTTCTTTTTATTGATTAGATAGTGATGTTTTGTTGCAAAATCCCTAATTTACCCAATTCCCGTTTTGATTTTTTTGTTTATGGTGGATTGATTTTGATGCACGTTCAAATCTTGTTAGGATATTTTGGTTTCACTTGGTGTGGGTCGATCATGATAGAATATTTGATCGTAAACTCCTCAAGGGGAACCTTCTATATGTAGTGATTTAAGATGAAAGAAAGGTTCGGAATTTTGAAGAATTTTGTTGTAGTTTTGTATTATTATGCTCCTTGTGCCTCCGAGATGCATATTTGGGAGAGTTTCTTTTAAAATTAATATGATACAGATGTTATTTGGATTCGGATGGGAGAAATGAGTAGTATGTATCTGCTTCCTTTTGCTATCGCATCTCATTTTTATGTGTAATCATCTTTCATGCTATGTCGTCGATGGTCCGTGTAATGTAGTTGTCAGAATCGTAATTTTATTCATGAATTCGTGTTTGTATAACGCTAGGTGTTAACGCTCATGTATTAAGCTTGTCGCACTTCCTTAATTTTCCCCTCCACAAACTCCGTTGTCCTCCATACTTCATTCATATATGCTTCCTCCTCGAGGTCACGAGGGGGGCATATTCTTAAATATCTTAAGTCTCGTCTCCTTGTGGGTTCCTTTCTATTCCTTCTCAATTCCTCTCGCATATTTTTAAAATCTTTTGCTCATTGTTTTATACTTAGCCCATCTAAAATCCATCGGCCTCATGTACCTTCTTTGTCTTCTCACAGTTTGGGGAATCACATGAATTTGTGCTCAAATTATTTTCCATTCTTGAACCATCAATACCATTATTTCCTTTTACCCACATTGCAGGTTTTATACATTTATACACCATCCACATTTAACCCTCTCGATTTTAAGATGTCCTAGGCATCGTTATTTTGCAACTCAAGGTTGTTCCCTAGAGCTACAAGTCTTTTAAATTCGCGTCGGGGGATAATCAGAAAACCTTTTCCCCGGGATATGACATTATCTTCAATTCTTCAATTAGGTGAGCAAATTTAAATGTTGAGAGTTGCATAGCCTCACCTTGGTGACTCCACTATTATCAAATTTCAAATCAAGTTTAATCTTAGCTTACACTAGGTCTCATACCCGATCGTATACTTTGAAGAGAGAACCCCTTCGTATTTGATCCGAAAATATTATATGTAAGAGAATCTAGAGGAGAAGTATCCCATCTAGGTCGACCTACCCTCATTTTTCTAGAAGATTTGCCTTCCTTCTCATAAAGATGATATCTATGTTCATGGTCTGGCTTGCCGTACTCCTATATCCTTAAACCTTAGTTTTAGCTAGTCTGGGACTCAAAAGATGAAGCCGAATTTGGCCGATACTTCTTTGCCTCCCTAACGCCTACTCTAGAGGCTAACACCCAAAGAAGTTACAACACTCCAAATCTCATTACGTATAAATATCCAAAAATCCCTTACTCAAAGATATACCCATCACACCACAACCAAATCATCCTCGTAACTTACCACCACCACCTCATGGTTGTACCCTAGGTTTCCTCCTCAAAAATATGGTCCATTGGCTTTTACCTGCGTATTGAATGACATGCCTCAAGATTATCTAAAGCTCTTGCCTCGCTCATCGGGGAAGATAGTACTTCGCACATAAACATATTGAAACTTTTGCACCTTTTACTAAGAATGTGAATGTGGAGCACCCAGATGTGGTGTTGAGGCTTTTCGTCCAATATTGATGGAGAGGCTTCGAAATTGGTTCAAAACTTGCCGATAACATCTGGCTCACCTCCCTAAGAAGAAATGGAGAATTTCTTCACACTAAAATGGGAAGAAAAGAGGACTCGGCTATGTTCTTAACCGAGTTCAATTTCCTTCAAGAAGAGACACAATGAGAATGGGACATGGGTACTCCCTATAAAGAGGCTTTAATGTAAGCTCTATAATAATATTATGGCTTTCAAAATAAAGCCTCCCAAGTGGTCGCTAAGGTGAGCTTTTGCGTGAGTGTTTGAACCAGAGAGTTTGGGCTTCACTAAGAGAAAGAAAGTCTACATCTGGATCAGATCCAGCATCGATGCATTGGAGGTAGAAGCAAACTTTTCTTCTACTAGTAAATTCAAAGAGAAGACAAGAGCATGATTCTAAGAAAGAGAAGGGGAGGAGGCTTCTACTTCTAATCAAGAGAGAGGAATCACAAGAGTACATAACAGAAGAAATGAATAAGCTCGTCACTGCAACCCCCAAATAAGTTGATGAAGCTTGAATCGGAGGCCAAGAATTCCCATGAAGCTTGTCCTAACCAAATGATTCCAAATTGTGGGTTTAATCCCCAATACCAGAAGCTCTCATCGTAAGTTGCATCGTAGAAAGGAAGGAAACAACAACATCATATCCAACCTCCTCTATACATGAAAGGGGAAATGGAAGGACAAGGCCGAAGAAGTCACAGATAGCCAAGAAGATCAATTCCTCACTCTACTCAGTAGGATGAAGAAGGTGAACTCACCCAAGAAGAAGAAGAGCCATAAGAGAAGGAAGTCGCAGGATCAAGATATCGACAATCACTACAAGAAGCTCAGGATCTAAAGGCAAGCTCACTTCCATAGGATGGCACATGACCCCTCAGTCCTCTAGGAAGAGAACCCGAGTGCAAGAACAAAACAAAGCGAGTCAATACCAAGAGAACATACCCCTTCTGGGCTCTTCCAGTAGAAGGGGAAAATCTATTTAGAAGAATCTTCCCATCATAAATCTCACCGCATCCACTCCCACCAAGCAAGGATCCGATCCCTCCCACAAACGAGAAGTCATCAAATATGTAACCTTGAACCTACCTAACCACCCCAAAGATCAAAGGGCAAAGAAGTCATCGCAGTAAAAATCTCCCACAACCTTTAAACACAAAGATTTAGAGAAAGGTCAAGATCTCGATTCCCCTAATTGAGCTCCTAAAGCAAAGCCTTTTAATACAAGGCCCAAGTGTCCCAATTCATGCCGCCCCATGGCGTAGGCCCTCTCCCCGGATGCACTTCAATCTCCAAGAAGAAATACCTCATGGTATTTTTGGACCTCATGTAGAAGAGTTGGACCTCATCCACTACCCCATTCTATATGACTCTAGTTTAAGTACATGACCCGACTCGTTATTGCACAACCGCATGCTAGATTTCGTCGGCTTCACATAACTCGCTTTCCATTGTCCGTCATGGGAGAAGCTGCGGTAAGACCACCATGCCTTATAAAGATCTCGTATTCTCTTTATTCCAAGAGGGTAAAATATTTTGCATGATAAAAGATCTTGTAATAAACTCAGCCCGCGATTTTGGCCAAAAGTGTGGTAATGTGAAATTGTTTTAGCTAATATCCCATCTCGGTTTGGAATGTTGTTGTCCGTATCCCGATCTCAAGATTGGAGGATCCATAAAACTAGACCTCGTCTATGCCACCATTCCAGCATTCGGGGAGGAAAGAAGATTATAATCGTGAATCTAGATTCGTGAAGATGGTCACAAAAAGCTCATGGTTCCACAAATTCTACGGTGATATGGTAAGGAGGGAAATTCTCTTGTTCCTATGCCCGAGGAGGACGAAAATTTCCCCGCAAGAAAACCAGAGATATGTCCTCATCAAGGCGTATCGGTCCTATGAGCACAAAGGGTACAATATATGGACCTTGCGCAACAGATGGAGCTTACTCACAAGAAGGAAACATGGCGGGGTACTCTTGCTATCACCTAAGGATGCTTGGCTCTCCCTCTCTTTAAGTTGAATTTGAAGTCACAAATAATGTGGCCGAATATGAAGCCTCGGTTTTGGGATTGCTGCATGGCACCGAACATGAACATATAGAATCTCAAGGTGTTTGGAGATTCGCAGCTCGTAGTGAGGTGTAAGTCAGTAGCCAATGCCAAACTAAACACCTGTCACTAGAGCTTACGTAAATGAGGCATGGGATTTAGTTCAGTAACTTGTTTTCTTCTTTTAACGTTTAGTTCATGCCGAGGATAAGCACCGTAATGGGCGCACTCACTAGTCAGTGGTCGCAAGTAATTTCCGCCCGCTAATCCTTCTTGCTCGTATATGAGGTCGAAGTGCGATACCACCCTTCCACTCGGAAAAACATAAAGCATTGGCAAGTCTCTCGAAGATGAAGAGCAGGTGTCCAATGTTTTATGGAAATGGTGGGCGATTTCTCAAATATAGTGATCGATTCACCACCCAGGATGACCGTGACAGAGCTCAAAAACTGCGAAGAGACACGGTTGGACACCGTGTTTTGAAATTAAAAGGAAATGTCATCCCCAGCGTGAGATATTGTTTGACAAGAATGATATCCTAGTAAACCCCAAAAGAAATGACCCCTCGATGAGCCTACTCTATCAGGGATGTGAATATTGGGACAGAAGAAGATCCGAAGGTGGTAAAATTGTCAAAATGGGTTCCTCGAAGAATATCAAGGCCGCATTCGGCTCTGCTTTCAATCATATAAAGACGTCTTCGCCTCGGTCATACCAGGATCCGAAGACTTTGACATGGATATTATACAACAAAAAATACCTTCCGAAAGAAAGACACTAAGCCTCATAAGCAAAACCCGAGATAGATCAACCCCCTTCTTCTCTCATCTATCTAGAAGGAAATAAAGAATTTGTTGGCAGAGCCAAGATCATTGTCCCTTTAAGATACTCTAAAATGGGTGGCTGTAACCTCCGGTGCCCGTAAGAAAGAAGAATGGTGAAATCAAACCTTGCGTGGATTTCCGCAATATGAGCAAGTAGCCTCACTCAAGGATAACTATCCCCTCGAAAGATGGACCACCCAAGCTCCAAAAGGTGGTGGGGTCCTCCCGCATGTCCATGATGGGATGGCTTTCTCAAGATATAATCAGTAAGCGTGCTCGTAAGACAAAATAAGATGCATGCTCACTTCACACCTTGGGAACCTTTCATAGTACGCCCAAATTCCCTTTGGCCTCGACAGAATGTCGTGCCACATTCCAACAGGATGGTACTACTGTTTTCATGGAGAGCAAGATAAGTTTGTGGTGATTTACTCAGTATCGCACATCACCATCTTTTCAAAGAGTGACGTTGAAAACATAGAGCACCTCCGACGAACCCGTGATAAATGCCGTAGGTATGGCATGTCTCCGAATCCTTTAAAAATCCATGTTTGTCTTTCGAGGAAGGAAAGTTACTCGGGGCACATAGTAACCAAGGAGTGTGAGTGAAGATCGACCCAAAGTGAGTAGAGGTGGATAAAAAAATTTCCTAGCAAGAAACAAAAAGGAAGTACATGTGTTCCTCGGGAAGAATAAATTTCATGCGGTTCATCCCCAACTATGCCGAGATTGTCTCGAAACACTCACTAGGATGCCGAAGAAGAACAGTGAAGTTCGATGGACTCCTAAATCTGTGGAATATTTCAACAGACCGTCAAACAGCTCTCGTAGAAGCTCCGAAACACAGCACGTGGGCCCAGATGATGGGAAGTCGCTCACGGCATTTCCTCTTTCTGCCCTCCTCACAAAAATAGTTGCGTAATTTTACGTAAAAATGTCAAGGAATGAACATGAACAACACATTGCTTTCTTCACTCCAAGGCTTGCGAGACACCGAACTCAAATATGATATCCTCGAGAAGCAATCTTACGCTCTAGTCAAATATCTAAAGTCATTCCTGCGTATGTGTTATAATCTTCCATACAACCGCTTAAGTGTTCCCAAACACAACAAAGTGAAGGATACTCCGCATGGTGACAATGAAGGAAAAGCAAGTGGATAGCCAAGATTCAAGAGTAAGAACTAGAGACAAAGCCTACCAAGCTCATTAAAGGCCAAGGGCTTATAAAAATCTTGTCCGAATCGAATCACTAAGATTTGGGGGATAAATATGTCTATGACAAGAGGAGAGGCACCTGTGGAGGATACATGTGCACATCAAGGCATAGAATCTTCCACTCAAAAAACACATGTGAAGTACCTTCTCGTCTCTCATGCAGTATAAAGATATAGTGGAATATCTTTTAACACCGACATGCATGACCAAGGATAAGGCCAAGTACCACACCTCGAGGCTCAAGTATCAAAATTAAATTGTGGAAAATGGGCAACCTGTATTGGAAGGACCCGACAGTGGATCATATTATTGTGTTTAACAAAGCAAGAATTTGACCAAGTGATGAATAAATTTCGCACAAAGGGATATGTGGCGTGTAAAATTATCGCATGGCGATCCACCGCACACAATATACCGAGGGCATGTGTTTCTTCGCGCCTAAATTGTTTGGTGATGTACATGCTCACGTCCTGTGCCTCCTCGCGAGAAGTGTCATATGTTCACCGAAAATCAAAGGTATGCAACTCTTCCACTGGATCCCAAGACATGTCACAGAACTTTCAAAAATTGGGGAATTGACTTCATAGGAGAGATTCAATTCGACCTCCTGAAAGCACCGGCGCATTTCCATGGATCCTCACACCGGCTATAGATTACTTCACCACGTGGGTAGAATTCATGCCCACAATAAATGCTATAGATTCGGTGGTGATCATGTTCCTCGGAGGAGAACATAATAGCCAGGTTTTGATTCCCAGCTTTCAAAAATCATTGGCGTATAATGCCCGTGCTTTCAAGTCGACTAAATTTGTTAATTTATGCCAGCGTTACAACATCCCTATCGGGTCACTCCACCGCCACTACCCACAGTGGGAACAAGATGGCATAAATCATCTAACAAGACACCGGTGAGGATTTTGAAAAAGACCATCAACAAAAATCAAAATAACTAGGATTCCCGACTCAAGTTTGCACTATGGGGAAAATTGCATCACAACTAAAAGATCTAGAAGAAAGTCCCCCTATGAACCGGTGTATGGTGGAGATGCGAGTATTCCCTATTCATCTTGCATTTCCTATGGCCCCGATTCTTACAAGAAAGTGAGGAGGAGCCAAACGACCTTATCCGAAGAATGAATCGGGCCCTGGTGGATTTCAACGAAACCTGTGAATGGTAAGCCTCCGACTAGCAGCAGTATCAAGGAAAAAAATCAAAGGCTTATTTGACCAAAGAGGTAAAGACAGAGAAATCCAAGTTGGGTATTTGATGTTACGATGGGATATCGTGTGAGCAGACAAAGGGAAACATGGGAAGTTCAACCCCCTCTCGGTTTGGTCCATTCGGGTAGGCGAGAGGTCAAAGGCAACAATACTTTCGCTGCCGAGAAATTAGAAGGAGACATACTTGAGGCACCTCGTGAATGCAGTTCCTCAAGTTCTATTTTCATCATCGATGAGGGCTAATCAACTCAACCCATATATATCATTCCACCGTCTATACTCCATTTCTTTTTCTCCACCGTTTTCACTTTTCTCCCATTTCATCTTCCCATTTTATTTAATCCACTGCTTTTGCATTTTCCATTTTATCTTCCATGTCATCCTCCATTTCATCTTCCATTTTGTGTCCACTTGATTGTTAGTATAAAAACTTGGTCTTATAGTATGCATTTGCGACTCCATGAGCCCAATAAGGCACAAGAATTCAGGTGTCCGTAGGTTCTCAATGCACCGAGAACAACATGTTGTCCCCAAATGGAGCCAATGTTGGCCCATGACCATACACAAAGTGGAGGAGGAGAAAAGAAGGGAAATCCTAACTATCAAAGAGCTTCAAAGGAATCAATATTCATTTCGATTCAAAGAGAAATGGAAAGTGTAGCCGATAAGGTTTAATGGTAAGCAAACTTCATTTCCACCCTCATTCATCTCAATTACCCTCTTTTACCCTTCATTTTTCTATTTCTAAGGTCCCATGCTATATTTCTTTATTTGCAGCTCTACCTCCCACTTTAGATCGCACCTTACCCCTTTCTTACCTTCCCCCGTCACAAGACCGCAAGATTCATTCTTATTGTAAACAATCCACTCCTTTCCATTCAAAACTCTTTATCGGCACTCAATTACCTTTACGCACCGCCAACCTCTCCGCTCATCACATTTCTCACTCCATGGAATATAACCTTTGCCCTTTGCTACTTCCATGAAAAACTTGTGATCTCGCGATTTTGTAGGGCGGACCCCACCTCCATCTCGCCACGTCACCTTCCCGTACTTCACATTGCACTTTCCATCACTAACCTTCAACCGTTATCATATAAATCTTGCGATTCACTCGTGATTTGTGGGCGTGGCCTCACCTCCATCTTCCACGTCACCTTCCTCGCCCCCACACTTTACACTTTGCAAGTTTTAATGTTTAACCTCCGCCTCGCTCCCACATAAAATTTGCGACATGTGATCTACGAAAGGGCAGTCCACATCGTTCGTGCCATGTCACCTTCCCCACACTTTGCACATCGCACTCTTTACCGTTTACCTTTCGCTAGCACTCACTAAACTTTGCGATATGCGTCCGTGGACGCTTGGTCACATGTAATATTCCAAAACAGGGAAAAAGCAGCAATATTGAACACAATAATGGAAATTAGCAAGGTGAATATCAATGCATAAACATAATATACCAATATGGATCCATTTTATTAATCATATCGCAAAGAAAAATGTGCAATATATTGAGGCACAAATCATACAACATGAGCTAACAAGCTCTCCAATGATCAAACCCTCTCAAAAGTGAGATGTTTCTAATATAAAAAAATGCTGAGAGTTGCTATAACATAGTCCTAATGAGAATAACTACTACTAAAATCATACAATGATATATAACAACGCATATATGCCTCATAAAAATGACCATAGCATTAATTGATTGTACCATTTTATTAGTTTTTCCCGTCTTTGAGGCATATCTAATAGGCATGGTAATAACTACAAGTGTGCTCTTTAAAGATAAATGTGGCCAGAAGTACTCAGTTTGACTTACGAAACAAGTAAGCTCGTCATATTTCAGGTTTTGTAGCCCCATGTCTCGACTTAATAACTATGCGAGCGCTTTGATGAGGTTTTGTTAGCAGATGGTACAGCTAAAGTTGTCCTTTGAGAAGTCAAGCGACCACAGGTGTCCTTTCTTGATCTCTACGGAGATTTAATTGCCCCAATGATCTAACATTCCAGAGCTGTCTGCTGATTCTATGTGTTTAGGCTTTAAACTACGATCGAGCCCTACGATACCGGCCCTTTTTAATCATCCTTTTCTTTAACCGTGTCTTTGTCTTTAATATACTTGGGTTAAGCTTTTGATTTCTGAGTTATGCCTGTAATCGTGTCTTCTGCTGATTGCACTTTAATCCTTTATTGAACTTCACTTTAACTCGCGTGGTGTGCGGTGGCTTTTACTAGCGCTGTAGGGGTTTTTGCTATTCACCAGTGTTCATGAGACACCGTAAACGTGAGTAATAATAAACCATGAGTATCCCCCTTTTGCATGTCCGTAGACACCAAAGATTTTCATCCTTAATTCATGCTACCGATACTTGGTGCAGAGGAGGACCTACGATGTTAAAACACCATTTAAAACCCGCATACAACGACAAACATTAAGAAATCCTGCATTTGTGGCTTGGCTCGCTTCAAAAGGCTCGGGCATGGGCAAAGGAGCGATGACGAGAAGGGTGAATGCAGTGGAGACGAGATTTAAATGGCGAAACTCTGAAACGAGGTTTGAATGAGGTTTCGGCGCAATGAACAAGGGTGGCGGTTTTGGAATACCGGGATGGTACTCTCAAGCGTGAATTTCGAGGCGGTAAGTGGTATCGCATGAAATGAACGTGATACGGTCCGGTGGTTGATGCGTGTCCCACCGAAAACCACTTATTTTGCGTTGAAAAAGGGTTTTGGAAAGTTGTGCAAAGACGAGCACGGAAAACGCTGCGGCCGTTGGATGCTAGTGTGGGAAACAGATCGACGGTGGAGATCACGAGGAAACATGATGAAAGGTCCCGGCGTGGTCGGGTGGGACCAGACGGGATATACATGGAAAAAATGAAAGAAAATATGTATAGCGGGGGACAGCTCGAGGTACGAAACGGGTTTGCGGGTCGGGTGCTCCCGTAGTAAATCCGGACCATAGGATGAAGATCGCCCACAGCCCAAAGAGTCATGCTCGGGGCACTCATATATTTTACCTTTGCACTAAAAAAGTGTCCCACAGGTGGAAGAAGAGGTGAATCAATGCGAGCCTTCGGATCTGCGTGAGATGAACGGCGGAGAATGCATCGCGGAGGATCGTGCAATCGGCTAAGAAGAGGGTCCGAGAAGGAAGAATTTAGAAGTTGCGATATGCCGATGGTCGATGGAAGAGCAAGTGTCGATGGAGCGATGGAGAAATGGAGTGATGAGCGATGGAGCGATGGTCGTCGAATCTTGAGGAAATGGACGCTGTGATCTCATCGAAGACTCGGCTATCACGCCGTAAGCAGTTGCGGGCACCAAGAAATTAGGATCGTCGATGGGCCGATGGCTTAGTGCTCGGTTATGGGGTTCGGGTCATATGAGAGCGGTGGGGCGTAGGTCTCGTGATCGCATGGCGAAAGGAAAGTGCATCAGCATTTCACATATCAACGGGAAAAAAAGAAATGGAACGAAGGATTTTTAAAATGCCTAAGTGCGATGGCGATGAGGGCTTAAGACCTTTAGCCAATGGTCTCGAGCCTTGGTCTTATGGTGAAAAAAGTGCTGAGGGCTTAGGCGAAAAAGCGCTTAAGGCCTTACTTTCAAAATGGAGCGGATTAGGCCTAAAGAAGGGTTTTAAAGCCTTTTTTGAGGTTCAGTGGGGTGAAAAAGGTGTTTTTAAACCAAATAAAGGGGATTTTCAAGGTTTAAAAAGGGGGATTATGAGGAAGTAAAGGGTAAAATGAGGAAATTGGGGGATTTTTTGCAAAGGGATTTATCAAAAGGAAAAAATGATGAAAAATGGGTCTCGAAGAACAGTGCTCTTTTATAACAATGTGGTTTCTTTGAAGGATTTTGAGTGAAGGTTATCAATGGGATGGATTTTTATGAGGATAAAAGAACACGAGAGAGGCTTCAAGAAGTCACGTATTTGCTCCAAATTTGTTTCTTGAAGACTAAAGACCTATTTAGCCATCATAGTATATGTATATTTCAAAATATGAGATAGCTAACGAGGGAGCTCGGTGCGTTGACCAAACTGAAACGCCCCAACGCAGCATAGTTTGATCAACACACCGCCCTCTCGACAACAATACATAATTAAGGGTGCGGTTTTTTACAAGACCGCACCGTTGACTATGTATTGTTGTTGGGCGGTTTGTTGACCAAACTCTCCGCCCCAGTGCGATTATTTTTTTCAACGCACCACACAAAAATATTTCCTATCTGTGCGATGCGCGAACATTTTTCATGTGCACCCGGTGTGGTGCGTGATAAATAATTACACACCAGTAACAACGCATTACTGGTTTTTTGGGTGCAGCAAGTGTTTTTTTTCAATAAAAGTTATATATATTTGTAAATACATTTCTCATTTAATGAAAAAAATGTATTTAATATGTGAATCATTCAGTGACGTCAAAGGAGAGAGAAAAGGGAACAACACGAGCGTATGGAGGACCATTATAACACGATTCAGCTGTGGGAGGTGTTGTAGCTCTTAGAGATAGCCTTGAGTTGCAAAAGACCAGTGCCTAGGACATCTTAAAATCAGAGGTTAAATGTGGACAATTGTATAAATGCCTCTGACAGAAATATGGGTCAAGAGAATAATGGTATTGGTGGTTCAAGAATGGAGAAGACCATTTGAGCCTGATTCATGTGAATTCCCCAAACTGTGAAAAGGCTCAGGAGGTTATGAGGTTGATGGATTTTAGATGGGCCAAGTATAAAACAACGAGCAGAAGCTTTTAAAAATATGCAGAGGCGTTGAGAAGGAACAGAGAAGGAACCCACAAGAGACATGCTTAAGAGATTTAAGAATCTATCCCCCCGTGACCTCAGAGGAAGTGGATATGAATGAAGTATGGATGACAACTAAGGTTTGTGGAGAAAAAATTAAGGGAGTGAAGCAAGCTTAATACATGAGCGTTAACACCTTAGCATTATACAAACATGAATTCATGAATAAAATTGTAGACTACTAGCAGCTACATTACATAGACCATCAAAGTAGCATAACATGAAAGATGATTACACATAAAAAGGAGATTACTAATAACAAAAGGAAACAGATACATACTACTCATTGCTCCATCCAGAATCCAAATAACATCTCTGTATCATATTAAGTTTAAACATCTCTCCCAAATATGTGTCTCAGAGCATAGGGAGCAAAATCATACAAAACTACAGCAAAATTCTTCAAAATTACAAAATCTTTATTTCATCTTAGAACTCACTACATATAGAGTTCTCCTTGAGGGTTTACTATCGAATATTTTGTCATGATCGACCCACACTAGTGAAACCAAAATATCCTAACAAACTATCAGAGTATGTATCAAGCAATCACTCCTGCAACAAAAAAATCAAAACAAAAGTGGGTAAATTCAGGATTTTACCAGTAAAACATCACTATCTAATCAGCAAAAAGAAATAAAACAGTTGGCTAGGGAGGCCAAATTCCAAAATCTTCAAAGGAGTGGCAAGAAGTGGTTGAGAACAAGTGAGCAGTCCGGCCTTCATCATATGATTCCACCTGCTATTTGAAAACCTCCACTCTCTAATTCTCATGATTTCCACTTCCCATTGTGGAATAGCCAGTTGTGCTTGTGTGTGTTGAATTCTTTAGCGGAGGTTATCTTGAGCAAACTGAATAAAATATACTGCATGTTCCACCCAAGAGCCCATGTTGTGTTTTGAAATGCAAACGAGAATCGGATTTCGGAGGGGGGCATGGATGGTTTTTGGTATTGGCTTGTGGGGGTGTCAAATCACTACAAGCTGCCACGTAGCACCGGAGGTGGTATTAGAAACCGGCCATTTTGGACCCCCCCCCACCCCCGGCATTAACCTTCGAAAGGTGGAGGGGGTGCGAAATATATTGTGGGTCGTCAAATGCATTAACTTGGAGCGAAGTTGAAGGCAGGATGGAAAAAGTGGAAGTGGAGTTAGCGAGGCTCATTAAAACTGAAAAAAAAAAGTGGAAAAAAGGCCACAAGGGGGCTATTGATGATGTGGCAAGGCGGTGGGACCCGCGCCTGCAAATCGCAAATCACAAGTTTTATATGGGCACAATGGGAGGTAAAGGTTAAATATTGCGGGGAGTGATATGCAATGGGCGGGAGTGACGTGGTAGATGGAGGTGGGATGTAATATTCCCAATTAGCTTTCAGCTAGTTGGAATATTAAATTTTGTTTTTGCTTCTTAGTTATAAGAATAAGAGAGTAGGGAGATCCATAAATCTCCTTAGTAGGAATAAAATCACTCCTAATGTGAATGGAGGTCCTCTAAGTAACTAGATTAAGCACCTTTATGTGGAAAAGGGGATGCAGCATGTAGATTGGGTCAACTTTGAACAAACTTAATAGTGTTGGTATGGAGGGAGTGGACATTCATTATGGGAAAACTTAGTTTTGGAGGGAGATTCCATGCATGGAAGTAGTGGCTTTAATGAGTGGGGCCGAAGGTGAGAAAGCTCACAAAGCATATAAGGAAGGGGATGGTAGCCATAGATGGCATGATTGATTATTATTTTGTTTATGGTATGTATGACTTGTTGCTCTCTTCAGCTGTTTAGCAGAGACTGAAGTGTTGTTTAGCACAAGGGTGTTCTCGAGCGGGAATCCCACCCTCATCCTCGAGTGACTTCGAGTGCCCACTCAGGAGAGGTGATTGAGCTTCATTTCCACATTCTGACATCAAGCCAAAGCTTCAGTCTTATCATACAACGCAGTTTCTTCCAGATTTGTGTTGTGTTGCAGGGCAGAAGTTATGGAGGGTTTGCAGGGCCATTTTCTAAGCTTGTGTTTCAGTGGAGAGGTAACCTTTCCATTGGGATACCAACAAGGAGGCTCCTTGAGCAATATTTCATCATCTGGCACCAAGCCAAGCTACCACAAACCCCTACAATGTAGTTTCAACCCATGATTGCATTATTTCAGAGACCAATTGCAGGGGTGGTTTTAGTGCATGATTTTGAGAGTTAGATCTTCAATGGAGGGATTAGCCTTTCACCCAGAGAGTCTATTAGGGGAGAGCCACATATTTCTACATCAACTTCAGCCATATCTTCCTAGCCATTTTTCTGCAGTGAATCTTTAGCCGTAGGGTTGCAGTTCACTATTGTATTTTGATTTATATCTAGAAACTCTCTTGGGTTGTTTAGGAAAAATTATATAGATCCTTGATCTTTATGTATAGCATCTTTTGAGGCATATAACGGTTGTTATATATCACTGTATGATTTCAGTAGCAGTTATTCTCATTACGATTGCGCTGTAGCAACTCTTGGGAATTTTTTATATTAGCAGCATCTTACTTTTGAGAGGGTTTGATCATTAGAGGCTTGTTAGCTCATGTTGTATGATTTGTGCCTCAATATATTGCACATTTTTGCTACTGATATGATTAATAAAATGGCCCCATATTGGTCTCTTATGTTTATGCATTGATCTTCACTACTCCTTTCCATTATTGTGTTCAATATTGCTGCTTTTCCTATTTTGTAATATTACAGTAGTATCAGAGCATAATCTTGGCTCAGCCTGTGCATTTAAGCCAATATGTCATCAAAAGAAGGAGATCCTCTCATAGATAGAGAGAAGAGGTATCTCAGAAGAAACCAAAGATATGATTATATAGATGATAGAGAAGAAAAGGGAAAAACTCCCTTATCAGGAGGAGATGAGGAGGAGTATCCCAAGCTTCTTCTTCAAACCATGCAAGATATTGAAAGAGAAATCAAGGAGATAACGATGGATAGACACAAAGAATCACCTAAATGGTTTCTACATGGAGAAGGCTTTGGCATTTCACATCACTGGAATGATCAGCTAGTGAAGCAATAGGTTTCCCAACGCTCTACAATGCCTACATTTTTAGCAGTGGGAAATGGAGGGTTTCAAGAACCATAAACTCTTGAAGACTATTTTCTTGAGTATGAGCCTCAATCTCAGAGATTCAAGGATCATTTGAGCTTTCAGGAGTTTTGTCATATCAAGGACAATAGGAGACCCCGACATCACAATAGAGGTGGAGGATTCATACAGAACCATGATCTTCACCGGATTCTAGGAAGATTTTTCCTACCCACTTTTGATGGGTCATCCAAATGCATTGCCAAATCATGGGTAGAGAAGCTAGACATATACTTCCAGTTGAACCAAGTACCATAGATGGAAGCCATCAAAATAATAGCACTGCACCTTGAGGGTGAAGCACATGATTGGTGGTTTCATGGTCTTTCTACATTGGGCCATGCCAATGTGCCTACATATTCAGAGTTCACAAGTAGGTTGGTGGAGAGGTTTGATCAAAGAGACTCGGAGGCACCTTTCATTGGGCTCGCTAAGCTCAAACAATCAAGTAATCCATAAAATTAAATTTCTGAATTTATAAGACTTTCTGTTATGGTTCCTGATTTATCTGCAGCTAGGAGGGTCTATATGTTTATTAATGGGCTAGCAGAACCTCTACATGGGTTGGTTAAATCAACCAAACCCACTATCCTTCAAGATTCCATTGAAAGGGATAGATATATACAAGATGTCTTGCCAAGAGAAAATGCAACATTTCATCAAAAGCCCACTTTTCCATCAAAGGGGAAAGATGAGAAGGCTCATCCTTCAAAGGAGAGTGAAAACAAGGTACCTCTTAGTGATGATGTCCGAAGAGAATTGAGGAGAAGGAAGCTTTGCTTCACATGCCAAGAATCATGGGCACCCAGACATAGATGTGCAGCAGGGAAGGCACACTATATAGAGGTATTTTTTGATGATGAGGAGGAAGGAGAAGAGGAACCAAAAGGAGGTCAAAGTGTTGGGATAGCAGGAGAGGATCCACCACCACCAGGAGGTGGGAATGGAGCATTTGATCCAATTGGAGGGGCCCTTGCATCATTGAGAGGAGTACCCAAGTACTTGACCTTGAGAGTTTGAGGTTCCATTCAGGATCATAGGGTATCGATGTTGACTTCCAGTGGGGTTACCCATAACTTTATTGATGCTCAACTAGTGCAGAGGAGGGAAATACCCACTGATGATTTTGAGGGATTTTCAGTTTTGGTCCCAGGAGCTAGAACTATGCAGTGCATGCATTATGTTCCATCTTTATCTATCACCATGGGGACATATACATTGACTTATCACTTCTTTGTGGTTGACATACCTGACACTAATGTGATATTGGGTGTGCAGTGGTTGATTACTTTGGGGAAGGTCACCACAAATTGGGAGACTTTGCAGATGGAGTGGATGGATAGAAAGAGTGGAAAACATCAGTTGATTAGGGGCATGCACACGTATCCCTCTCAGACAACTTCTACTTAGAAAACAGAGTTGGATTCATGCAATGGAAGCAAGGGCCTAGTATTCCAATCAGTTATGCAGATGACTTTATCCCATGACACATTACTATCTAGAGGCATTCCACCTGGGAGGCCACCAGATTAGGATTCAATGAGAGATGTCTCACAACAGGTTGCACCACTCATAGATCCAGGAGGGGTGAGAACCTTGGGAGGACTTTGGACAACACAAATATTCTTGGGTAGGCTCAAGGAGGAGGGAGATCGCCAATCCATTGCCTTGTGGATGATATGCGGTTGAGTGCCCCAAAGTGATTTGATACTTATAAAAAAAGTCAATCATTATTTTAGATTTAAAATTTGCTGCATTATCAGTGATCAGCTTGTTTGGACAGCCAAAACGAAACAAAATATTGTTTTCAAGAAATGAAATGATTACCGAATCATGGCCTGCCTAGTGGGAATCACCTCAATCCATTTAGTAAAATAATCATTACCCAGAGATCCACTTATACGTTACTAAGAAGCTAATATTGGATTTTGCCAATGAAACCAAACCTACTCCATTAAAAAGTGACACTTACTTCAATGGGTCTGAAAGGTAAAGGCTGGCACTTTTTCCTTCCTTCAAAATCTCATATTCATGACACTTTTAACAATGGTACACATCACAAAGATACACATCCTCTTTCAAAAAAATTCGTCGTTGTTTTCTAGAAAAGGTGACCTCCGCAATCTCCCTTATAAAAATCTTCCATAACTTGTTTTGCCTCCTCTTCAACCAAACAATTTAGCAAGACACCACCGGGATCTTTCCAATAAAGCGCATTATTCATGATACAAAACTTGGCAGCCTTTAATTTCAGTGTCCTACTTTTTTTTTTAGCCATTCCTGGTGGTGGTGATAGATTTTGAAGCACATAAACAATGTCTGAGTACCAAGGAGAAAGAACAAAGATTTCTGATACCTGAACAAGCGAATTTTCTTCATTTTCCTCGGACATAGCAGCAATGAGATTAATGTCCAAGGCATGCAAATTTGACTCAGCCATTAAGTTAGCCAGCCCCTGTCCTTTGATAAGCTTTGTAGTTTTTATCTCCACGTCATATTGCAACAAGGCTGCAATCCATTTGCCTCGTCTCCCTTCTGGATCTGTTTGCACTAAGACATCTTTAACAGCAGCATTAGGAACATAAGCAAGAATGTGAGAATGCAGAATATATAATCAGAAATATTTCAACGCTTTTACTAAGGCAAGAGCTTGGTTTTCAATAATATTATACTTTAAGGTTGCATCTCTTATGGTTCAGCTGAAAAAAGAAATTGGTTTCTCAAGATGATCTCTTTTCTGCATCAAAACTGCTGCCATAGTATGATCCGAGGCAAATTAAAACAAAATAAAATCCTGAGTATAGTCTGGGCTGATTAAAACAGGAGCTGAAGAAAGAGCCAATTTTACTAAATTGAAAGACTTTACTGCTTCCTCAGTCCACTTCACTACACTATATTTCTTGAGCATGTTTGTGATTTCCTTAAATGTTCTGCAAGATTGGGCACAAAGCGACGTAAGAAATTCATCTTACCATTGAATGATTGGATCTCCTTTTTGTTTCGGGGAAGATCAATTTGCTGAATAGCTTCTACTCGAGCTGGATCAATGCGGATGCCATCTTTTGATATAATATGACCAAGAAGCTTGCCTTCATCCATGGCAAACAAACTCTTCTTTGGATTGAGAGATACACCATATTTTATACACCGCTGAAATACGATCTTCAAATCATAAAGGTGCTCTTCATCTGAATTAGAAAAAACTGTCAAATCATCAAGATACACAACCAGAAAGACATCTTTCTCATTTTCAAATGCCATATCCATTGCTCGCTAAAAGGTCGCACCAACATTCTTCAAACCGAAAGGCATTTTAGCATAATGAAAAGTTCCCCACGGAGTGGTGAACGCTGTTTTATCTTTATCATCTTCATGGACCAGAATTTGGTTATAATCAAAATAACCATTGAGTAGCGACATGCGGGATGCTCCAACTACTCGGTGAAGTATGTGATCCATTTTGGGCAATGGATAGTTTTCTTTCAAAGATACTTTATTCAGATTCCTAAAATCAATGCATAAGCGAATCTTAGCTGTTTTCTTGCGCATAGGCACCAAATTAGAAATCCAATCTAAAAATATTATGGGGACGATGATACCAGCTTTGTACAACCGATTCACTTCCTTCTCTATTGAGGGCAACAACTTTGGATTTATTCTTCTCAATTTTTGCCGAAAGGGCTTTTGATTTGGCTTGATCGGAATGGTATGCTGAATTATGTTTGTGTCATATGTCTTCAAATCTGAATAGTCCCAAGAAAATACATCAACAAAGGAAGATAATAAACTGACAGAATTTGCTTTTACTTGTGGGGGCAATGCTTTGGACAATTTCACCATTTTAGGATTTTCTGCTGATCCAATGTTCACATCCTCAACTCCTTTCTCGATTGGCAGCAAGCTCGGTTTCCGAGCTACATAATCTTGGTCGAAAAGCTCCTCTAAAGGTATTAGACCTTTAGGAATGACATTATCCTTCAGCTGCAAAACTTCCATCTGATTGACTTCTACCTCTGCCTCGCCATCATCATGCTCCCCATCAATAGAAGTGTCTTTGAATTTACCTTCATTTTGCAGAAATTTATCAATTTCTTTGTCATCTTGAAACACTTGCCAATACCTTTGATTATCAGGGATAGTCAGATGATGCTTCAAATGGATTTCAAATTTGTTGCTTGAATTCATCGGAATTTTCAAATTACTTACTGCTATTGCAAGTGCATCTGCAATACCATTCTGAATACGAGGGACACATGTCAAAGTATAATCTGAAAACAAATCTCAAGATATCTAGTACCGCATTGCGGTAGGCCCGCATTCGAGGATGCTTAGCTTGATATTCACCTTTCACTTGCTTGATAACTAACTCGGAGTCGCCATACACTGCAATTCTTTTGGCATTTAACTTTCTAAGAATTTTCAGACCATCAATTAAAGCTTTGTATTCAGCCTCATTATTTGAACAATCGAAAGCCAATTTATAAGAACAGACCCTTACATTACTTGGCACTTTGTTTGGGGAGGAAACAGGGCTGCGTACCCAAATGCCAATTCCAGCACCATCCCTTCCTACCGCACCATCAAAATCCATGGTCCACAAACCATCTTCGTCCTCTTCCAAATGTTGAAGTTCTGTTTGCTTTTTTTCTTTGTCTTGCTGTCCATCAACATTTTGCTGCTGTCGGAAGGCTGATTGCTCATCGGTACTATCAAGTATCTGTCTCTCTTTCTTTAAGACCTCTATGAAAATTTCAGTGATTTCTAGAATGTCCTCTACTTCAATTAATTGGCTATTTACATCATTAAAGCTATCCGAGTACAAAACAAATGATTCTAAATCAATATGTACATAATTGTTTGGATGATTTACCGGTTTCTCCTTGCTAGTAATCATATACTTCATCTTTTGCTCCCGGTATAATTTCCTCATCTGACCAAACACGGGAATAGTAGCATAGGAGAAATCAAACTGCGATGTCCCTTTAAGTTTCGCTCCCCAAGATCTGGAAAGAAGCATGCCAAATCTAGGAGGAATATCCGCCACAACCACATCCATCAAAACATTTTTAGTCGGAATCTGATCCAAACTGACCACCAAATCTTTGATAAGCCCAATGCATCTTACTCTACTAGAATCGAAAGAATAAAGGTCATGATACTTTCTAGTGATATCCAATCCCAATTTCTTCATGATTGCCCTAGGCATGAGATTATGAGAGGCTCCGGAATCAAACATAGCATTATGTAACCCATAGTCATGCAATCTAAGGCTGATGTAAAAAGGAGGTACATCACTATCTGGAGACTCACCATCCAATGTTGGATCAAAAATCAACTCAGGTTGATCATCTTCCACATTTACCATATCAGATAATGGATCTAAACTCAAAATATTAGACACTTGACCCTTATAGCTGCTATTCTTCATCAATTCAGTCAAAGGAATGGATACTTTTAACTTAGCCATTTCATTTTCTAAGTTAAAAATTGAAGTTTTCTCTACCTCTTTAGCGGGAACATCCTTCTTTTCAGTTTTCTCCTTTGATACATTTGGCTGATTAGATCTTTCATTTGCTGATGGTGATTTGCTAGTAGTAGGATCAGCTGTCTCTTTTCCTTTCTTCTGCACAACGGGTGAATCATTCTTTGGTGCTGAAGCTTCTTTTCTCTTTTGAATTGGATTAACGGGTACATCTCTACTTCTGAGTGAATATTGTCGCTGCTAGGCGGTCAAGGCATTCATGTATCCCCTCTGATATTCATCAGACTCTTCTTCAAGAGCTGTCTCATTTTCCAAGATGAAATTCTCGTCCTTTTGTACAGATGAGTTCTCAGAATACTCCTCATCTTCAGTGATAAAAATTGGCATATCATCAGGTGTAAATAAATGATTCTCTTCTCCGATTACATTCTTCTCATCATCTGATTCCGGACCATGAACAAAATTCTGCTGTAAGGGTGTCTTCACTTGTTGTTGTACTGCTGGTTCTTGTGCTCGCTGCTCTCTTTGCTTGATTCGAAATTGTGGTTGCTGCTGGCCACGGAAGTTAGGATTTCTGATTTGAGGTTCAGACTTATCAATTGTTAATATTTCAAACATTTTTCAATCTTACAGAGCACTTGATCTGAAGTGGAAACCTCTTCCTTTATTGCTACTTTCTTTTCAGCTTTCATTCTAGCTCTCCTGGCATTCAAATTAGCTTCAACGCTGACTGCAATTTTCTGCATATCTTCTAAAGTGCCCGGATCTCTTTCTCTTAATTGATAGGCCATGTCAGGATCAAAACCATCCGGAAACTTAATTAAATCAGACCGCCTAGGTGGCTTTATATCAGCAGGAATTGCATTGTAAAAAGAATTGAATCTAATACAATAATATTGAACAGACTCACCAATGTTCTGCTTGATATTGTCTATTCGGAAAGGATCGAAAGAGGGTCTTTCTTCACTTCCCATCGATCCAAGAATTGTCTCTGAAGATTAGGCAATGTAGCAATACTTCTAGCTGGAAAAGCTCTGAACCACTTTCTTACTTCGCCTCCAAAGGTTTGTACAAACAGTCTCATTGTCACATTTTCCGCATCAATCTCATGAAGGTCAAAGAAATCTGCCATCCTATCCACATGTTGCTGAGAAGTAACACTTTGAGGAGTGCCATCAAACAATGGAATTTTTCTTTGATAATTAGCGGGCATGTCATCCAGGTTTTGAGGAAACACAAGGGGTGAAAATCGGGCAGCCATTGCTCTAGGTGGATTTACAACCGGGTTTGGGGATATAGGAGGAGTCGGAGCTGCTGATGTATGAGGTGTATGTGGTGTGGAGGGAGGTGATACTACTGCAGATTGTTGATCAGAGATAGAAGGTTGCATGGGAATGGTGGGAATAAAAGGAGGCTCGGTAGGAATTTGTGAACTAGATGTAATTGCAGATGACCCAAGAGTTGTAGATGCAGAATCTATGAATTCGGGAATGTTTGTTGCCACAATGGAATTATGAATATTCAAGATGTAACTGTCAATGGATCTATTAGCTTTTTCAATTTCAAAATCTTTGACAAACTCTGGATTTATGATAGTAGAATCAATAGCACTTTCAAATTTAGTCTCAAACAATGACAACTCAAATTGTTCGTCAAACTCAAGATCTTCAAGATACTCAGCAGGACATGAATGAGATTTGAACACAGGAATCACAGGACTTTCTTGACGAAGGATTCTAGAAATAAGATTGGGATTTTCATAGACAGGAGGTGGATCGGGATCCGGATTTGCTCTGGTATGTCGTCTAGATGTCAGTGTGTTGAATTATTCCCAAAAATCAAATGGACAAAATCAACTTGTTCAGCCTATAAAATTCTAAACTCATCATCCAAAAGCCTAGAATTATATGATATACTGGGGAAATTTACAAGTCAGATATTATGTTTATAAAACTAGACCGAAGATTGACTGAAGCAGCGTTTATCTACTTTCGCTAATGCAAAGCAAGAGCGTTTTGAAGGCTACCTGGCATAACTTCAGGCTTCGTCTGTAGCTTATAAAACGAATAACACTAACAAGCAAACAATTTTGAGATTCCCCAGTATGGTTGCCACTATGTTATGGCCTAAATCTACCTCAGGCTGAGGAAGGCAAAGTCTAGGGTAACATCAAACCACGCTTAATCTGGTAGCTAGCCCTACCAGATCGGGAGAGGGCTCTCTCCTGGTCAATCTCAGCAAAAATAATCAGTGAGGCTTGAGATGACTTGAATAAAGGCTGATTTTAGGCTAGGTATATATGTAAAAGAGTTTGATTTTATTTTGAGGGTGTTTGTTGGATCAAAGGGAAGGACAGATTTTGGGTCTGGGGAATGAGGCCTAGTTTTTTGCAGAGATCTGAATGGGGCAAGGTAGGCAATTGTTTTGACACTTCAATTTTGAATGAAATGGATAGCTCAGACCGGTGAGGAGTTGAAGAGGGCAAGAAAATTTCAGGAATCCTCTTCAAACAGTTGAAAACATAGAAAATTAAACAAACTCTAGGTAGAGCACTGCAAATCTAATGAATTCCACCTTTATCCTTGTTTGTTTAACTTAAGAAGAAATAAGAGGGAAAATGATACACATGAAACACCAGTAAACTTACATTAACAGAGAGAAACACATCATCAAAACAAAGAGCCACATGAATCCCAAGGAGTGCTGCAAACCCTGGTCTATTCCTTTGCCAAACTGCAAAGATGAATGTACAATGATGCTCAAAGCAATCCCAAGTGTCCAACCATGCTAATGACTGAAAAACTACAAGATATAGACAACACTAACTCATCCCCAGCCTCTAGGGGTCGAGCTCACAAGTTTAGGAGCTGTTTCAACAAGATCTAAACTGAGAACTGGAAAATAGGCAGTGGAACAGCTTGCCTCTATAAGATAGGAAACTGATTCATTCAGTTGCAATTCACCTTTTGATGGATGAATCTACTTCCATGAGTAAAAATTTGATAAAATTACATCAAAACCCATCAAATTACATCCAATTACATCAAGAGTTTTACATTTGGAAGTAATAAAGTCAAACTGGCCAAAACTAGGCGAAAAACAGAGTTACTGAGTCAAAAATGAGCCAAAATCCCCAATGCGCCGCGCCTGATTTCTCTATGCGTCACGCTAGTTTGGAGCTGATTTTGGAGGCCTTTCCGTGATCCAAATTGAATACAAGTGGGCTTGTTGGAAAGGTATGCCTGTCTACTTTCCAACAAAAGTGGAATTTCTAAATTTGGCCTCCATTTTCCCCTCCAAAAATAAGTTCTCCCAACACTGCTTCCTGTGTGTCCAAAAAGGGGCAGAAAGGTCATTTTTAGGGTGTTTTTGACCCTTATGGAAGCCCAAAACCTGTCAAAATCTCTTGGCCATGGGTAGGCATGCACAAATTTTCATGAAAAATCCAGAAATATAAAGTTTTTCCAAATAGGAGCTCCCAATCATAAGTGCGTGCCAAGTGGTGCGACGCGTTGAGCTGAAAAATCTGTGTTTAGGCCAAAAAAATCAAAATTTGCAAAATGTGTCCCAAATTTCTTGAAAGTTGGGCTGAGTGTCCTCCATCATGCACTATGCTAGGCCAAGGAAGCCTCGACAAAAATTTGAAGTTTACCTTGCCTTTTCCGACGCTTTAATGCCCTCTTCAACTTAGCCTTTAGGATCTTGATTCGTGCCTTGCAAACATGATTTCTTGCCCAATAATGATTCGCCATGTGCCTCAACATGTTCTTTTCCTTGTTGGCCTTCTCCAACAAATTTTCCAAATGAATATTTACCCTTTCAAGCCACGTTTTGCGATCAGTCTCAATCTCTTGCTCAATTGGTGTCATCTCGGTTTGGCTCCTTTTGGCAGCTTGCCTTTTCTCACGTATATTTTGCAACTCTATGATAGTTTGCTAATCTTCAAGCTGTTTGTTTCTATGCTCAAGGTATTTGATAATCCAATGGGCTCTTTCTAGTTTGTGGGTAAAAGTACTTATCTCTGTCTTCTGCTCCTGAATGACCTCCCTGAACTTTGAGCTTTGTGGGCCCAAATCAGTGTCATCATCCTAAATGAGGATGAAGTCTGTCTCCTGCTCACCTGAAGGCCCCTCATCATGTATTGGCCTCTTACCCTTGTCCCGTACCTGTACTGCTGATGAAGGAAACGAGACCCCTTCCACCCCAGGTGGAGATAGTACTCACTTGGCTGCTGCAAACAAAACTCTAGTACCTCTCTAATAGGTGACATACACCGGCACACTAGCAGTCTCTGTCTCCTGACCCTCATGCTGATATGAAGGTTCACCTGCCTCTTGAAAAACCTCCGAAGGTACCTGAGAAGCTATGAAGAAATCATTAGAAATGAAATCCTCCCAAGAAATATCCTACAAGCCGAGCTGATGCATAACCACAATTTTTGATGAGTGCAAAGTGATAGATACTTCTATACTGCTGCTCAGGATTTTTCCTTTGCACAAGAGTGGTCATCTTCTCAATATTCCGGCACATGAAATAAGGGAGGTTCATCATCCTCACCCTGGTGAAATGCATCAGCAACTTGATATGATAGGAATAAAGACGTGAAAACCGGCCTTCACAACTGAAATATTTGATAATAAGTTTCATCAGAGGAGCATATGAATCCTTTAGGAACCGGAAGGAAAAAACTCTGCTGAGTTGTCTCACAAAACTAGGCTTGATATATGGCTCATAGTGTACCCTGTCAACTTGTTGTCTTTTGTTCCATTGTTCTCCAACATTTGGAATTCCGGTTGCTTGAGAGATAGATTTAGGTTATAAAGTGAATTTCACACCTACAAGGGTGACTTGGTGATTACGTAAATGTAACACAAAAAATTGGGCCAGCTCTTGGTGGTGGTGAAATCTAGCAACCATCCTCCTTCCTCCAACCACTAGGAAGAGGAGTGTCGCCAGAACTTGCAACCTTGCATGTTGAACCTCTCGAGAATCTCCCGGGCATACTTGCCCTGAGAAACAAACAGTCCTCCGCTGCGCTGCCAAATCTCCAATCCCAGGAAATAATGAAGGATGCCCAAGTCCTTCATCTCAAACTCTCGTGCAAGATCCTCCTTGCATGAAAGTATCAACTTCTCATCGCCAGTCAAAATCAGATCATCTACATACAGTATGATGATCAACAGCTTCCCCTCCACCACAATCTGGTACAGGTTTGGATCTGCCTCACTCTTGGAGAATCCAAGCCGGTGAAGTAGCTGTCTATCCGAGTGTACCAAGCACGAGGTGCTTGCTTCAGCCCGTACAGTGCTCTCTTGAGTCGGCACACATGCGACTCACTGCTGAAGATCTCAAAACCTTCAGGCTTCTCTATGTACACCTCCTCCTCAATAACTCCATTGAGGAACGTAGTCTTCACATCCATCTGATGAATGTGCCACCCCATCTGCGCTGAGAGAGCAAGGATCGTCCGTATGGAAGAGTACCTTGCGACAGGTGCAAAAGTCTCCTCATAGTCAATCCCCTCGATCTGTGAGAAGCCACGGGCGACAAATCTCGCCTTGTACTTCTCCACACTCCCGTCAGCCGCCTGCTCCACTTTGTAGATCCATGTGAACCCACCACTTTGATTTTCCCTTCTGATCCTTTGGGACAATCTCCCATGCCTTTGACCCAAACGATCGAATCATATTCTTCGATCATGGAATCAACCCATGCGGGTTCCTCCACAGCTTCCTCAAAAGAGGATGGCTCCGTCACAACACATTGACTCACAAGAGCCATGTATCTAGTGTATCGATCCGGTGACTGCCTCTGTCTGTGCTGTGTTGTAGGTGGCCTACAACCTTCTCTGCATCTCGAGCCAGTCGTTCAGCTTCTGTAGTGCGCATGTGCCCTCTGATGGTTGGCGCTGCATGGGTGGTTTCTTCCACCTCCTAAACTTCCTCTTGTGGCTGATCCACATCCGGAAGCTCCTCCTTAGGAACTAACAGCTCCTCATCTGCATGCAAGTGTAGCTCCCTCTCAAGCGAACACTGCATGGCTTTCTCCTCTTGAAATTTTATATCCCGTCGCACAACAGTCTTTCGACTGTCTGACAAATACACCCGATAGTTGTGAGGTGTATCAGTGTACCCCACAAATATTCCAACCTTAGCGGTTGGATCCAGCTTCCTTCTTGCATCCTTCGTCACATGCATGTAGACAGGAGAACCAAAAATCCGCAAATGGGAAATATCAGGCCTCTTGCTAGAATAAGCCTCCTCTGGTGTACTCATGCCAAGAACCTTGTGAGGACAACGGTTCTGCACATACACTGCTGTATTGCATGCCTCAGCCCACAAGTGAAGGGGTAGGCCTTGATCATGCAACATCGCCCGTGCAGCACCCACGATCGTTCTGTTCTTCCGCTCAACCACCCCGTTCTGCTGTGGGTTATGGGGTGCGATGAGCTCTCTCCGAATCCCTTCTGCGCTGCAGAACTCCTTGAATTCAGCCGAGATGAATTGACCACCGTTATCACTCCTTAGAGCAATCACCTTCTTCCCCGACTCCTTCTTGACCAGTGCTTTAAACTCACAGAACTTCGCGAATGTATCGCTCTTCTTCTGCATGAAGAAGATCCAACACTTTTGAGAGAAATCATCAACAAAGATCACATAATACTTGTGCTTTGCTGTCGAAGCAACTGAGAAAGGACCACACACGTCTGTGTGAACTCTCTCAAGGATCGTCGTGGCGCGACTATCCTTCTCGTGAAAGGTAGCTTTCACATACTTCCCTAAAGTACACCCCTTGCACTGATCTGACTGCGCAAGAGTGCCCTTAGGAAGCCCAGTAGAAATCTGCTGCAGAATCTTCAAAGCTCCATGGTGAAGGTGGCTCAATCTCCTGTGCCACAGTTCGCCCTCATCATCCCGGCTCACCACTTCTCCCGCCTTGCATGCCATAGCTGCGCAGCCATCTACCTGCAACTGATAAAGGTTCTTGGTTCGAACCCCTATCTTCCGGGTCTCTCCAGTAGTCTTACTGCGCAGGAAGGATTTTCCTTCGCTGAAGACCACATCATACCCCTTATCCTCCAACATCGCCACAGAGATCAAGTTCTTCTTCAATCCAGGTACATGCATGACATCCCTCAATACAAAGGGTTTACCAGGCTCCCTCTGAAAGGATATGGTACCGATACCAGTCGCACTGTATCTACCATCATCGCCCATCTCGATGTGCACACCCAAATCTTTGTCCTCCAGATCTGAGAACAACTCCCAATCTCCCATCATATGAAATGACGCACCGCTGTCCAAGAACCATACCGATCCCATCACACTTGAAACCAAGCATGCGATCAGTGAAAAGTCAAGCTCGAACTGTGAAGCCAAAGCTTCTCCATCTCCAGATCTTCCCGCTTGCTTGTTCTTCTTCTTCTTTGGACAATTGGTAGCATAATGTCCGTGATCATGGCAGTGAAAACACTTCACTTTCGCCATATCCTGCTTCTTGCCCTTTGCAACAGAATGAGAGGTTTTCTTACCCTTCCCCTTCTTTGCTTTGGCAACCAAAGCGCAGTTTTCTTCATCAGCTCCCTTTGATGAAGATCCATCTCGAGTAGTCCTCCTTATCTCCTCCTGCATGAGATCCGCCCAAAGGCGCTCCCATCCCGGCAGCTTCTCCCAACCATTGACACTATCTTGATATGAGTGCCAAGCCTTCGAAAGACCAAGGAGAGCCAGGTCGACCATGTCCTCATCTTCGACAGTCACCCCCACACTTCCCAGCTCATCTCTGCATTGAGTGAACTTCGTGAGGTATTTGGCGATACTGTCGCCCTTCTCCATCTTGATGTTCCCGAGCTTATCTTTGAGCGCCAGCTTCCTTTGGTCGCTCTTACTCTGGAATAGATCCGTCAAAGCTTTCCACATTAAATATGGAGAATCCTTTCCATGCAGGCTGGATACAATATGATCCTTGACGCCCTCCAACAGGATCCTTCGACATTTCGCCATCTTCTTTTGCCATGCTTCGACTTCAGCAGGATCAGTGGGCCTTTGGACATCCGTATCCAAGAATTCCTTCAGTCCATTATCTTCTAATACTGCCTCCATGCGATCCTTCCATGCAACATAATTCGAACTGCCTTCAAGAGCATATTCGAGTCGCAAACCATTGAAAGACATTTTCAACTCCGGCACCAAGAAAACAAACTGCTGCAAAATTCGAATTCCAACTCAAAGCTCAACCGCTCTTGATCTGTGAGAACAAATTATTTCTAGCACAAAGATCGACTGCAGGGGCATTTACTGGATATATCACCTTTCAAAGGAAAGGATGGATCCAGAGGCTAGCTGGCCCGCATGCAGACTCTGTCTACCGAAATAAGTTTGTAATCACTGTGATGATCAATCTCTGCTTCAATAGCTCCGATACCATGTAGAAATTTTCTGAATAATGATTAATTATCCACCAAGACTATCCTGATCACATATCAATTCGAATTCATATGCAACACATAATCTCTTCCACTCAGATCATCACACATGCGGAAATAAAACAAGTGATAGCACATCAATTCATCATACACATTAACACAGTATGTATGGGGAAAGCTTATAGCTGAAAACCCCGCAGATATTGTGTATATTATAATGGAGAAATCATGTAACAAACTCAGTACAATACTCCTCACAAGTACCCAGTACTTTCTCATGAAGTTACACACAAACTAGCTTGGTTTTGAACAGGTTACTGGTTCAAAACTCACCGCCAATTGCCTTGCCTCTATTGCGCAATCATGGCCTGTCTATATAGAGATCCAAGGTTCGAATCTCCTTGGCTTGAAAGCACAATCATCATGGGAAATTCCTCCAAGTGTGGTGCAAATCTCATGCACAACTGATGTCGCCACTGATAGCTAACTCCACCCTTTCATCTACCTCTTTCACCGGTCTCCACTGAACTGATCATGCACTGTAGTGAACTGATGTGTTCTTGAGTTGAATAATGAGTTACTAATTAATGAATTAAATAATATTTAATTCACTCCACTCATTACTAGCTGATTAGCTAGTTAAACTAATCTCAACTAGTTCAACTAAGTTAAACCGAACACAACTCCACCAACTGTCTCATCAACTCCACCAAACTTCTGCCACTGAAGTCCTAACTGAAGTCAACCATGCATGAGCTCACCAAACCCCTAGGAATAGCGTAATTCCTCCGTCATATGCATGAGCCACTTCTGTAGCTCGAACTGAAGTGCTCCAAGAGAGTAAACTGAAGTTTAGAGTCCAAATATTATTAAGGGTAAATAATATTTGACTTTTCTATTTTTAGGATAGGCAGTCTAAAAATAGACTTCGACCTAAATGTCTAAAAATAGAGGTCCATCTATTTTTACCAACATGACCACTACTCCAAGAATAACATACTGCAACCCCTGGACCATGCTCCATATGTCTAAAAATAGACTTTGCGCCGTAATTTGCCGCGGCCCACTTAGTGAAGGCGACTTCATTTCACTAAGCTCCATCATCTTGGCCGCATTTTCAACATCGGGAAGTTTATAATTGGGATGTGGGATAATGGGAATGGGATAGGAAATGAGTGATTTAGGAATATGAGGGAATAGGGAAATGGAACAAGAATAACATTGATGAGGGAATACAAGGTGGGGAAGTAGGAGTGATAGGCACAAAACCAATTTCTAAACCCTAAGGAAACAATCCTTTGAACAAGATAATAGGGTTTGAATTTTTTGTTTAAATCCTCATAAACAACATAAAACACATGTTCATTGGCAATGGAGAGGTTGCTTGACTTACTTGGACAAAGAGGAACCGAGCCGATTTGAAATTGTGAGAGGAATAGCAATGAATTTGTTTTCCAGCCCTACGCATCGCGCAACAAACCCAATGCGCCGCGTAACTCCTATGCGCCGCGCCCGTGTATTCTTAACACAGTGGGGGCCGATCCAATGCGTCACGCCTGGCCAATGCATCGCGACACCCGACCAATGCGTCGCGCAGGAGAAATTTGCACAAATCGCCTTCAAACTGCTTCTTTTTCTCTTCACGAATTCTCCTTGGTTCACTTCTGTTCTCTTAGCATACAAATGAGCTTATGAAAGATGAAAATGTTTTATATGCCAAGGATTTTGATTCTTCTTTTCAAAAAACCCATTTTGCAATGTTTTAGACTTTGAATTTTTTTTAAAAAACTCTATTTTGCTTCATTTTGGCTTTTTGACTAAATGATGTCCTTTCTGTTTGTTCTTGCAGGGAATGGATAGCTGGAGCTTGACAAAGGCGACCAGGGTAGCCAGTGAAAATATTATTACAACTGAGAAAACTTAAAATTACATTACATTTATACATAAAGATGAAATACTCTATTTTTCTTCAAAACAGAGTTTTGAAGAAAAATACATTATTAAGCATATCATGATGAAATTTTTAGTAGTGAATCCTTATTTTAAACTCCTCATGTGCCTGCTGACCATTATTGGGGATTTTGAAGACCTTATTAATGAAACCCTAGACCTAATGGAACTAACCTCTTAAAAAATGACTCTTGCAAACCATGAGACAAACAGTGACTACAAATAATCTTAATGAAAGGGAATGGGCCAGCAGGTAAAGGACATGAGGGAAAAATCTTAGAACAAGCCACTACCGTCAGATGATCCATGCTCCTAATGGAATGCAATTGATTGGACTGAGTGAGACACCTAAAATGAAATGCAACAAGAGAATTTTGATCACTAACGGAGGGATGAAGATACCAACACCAATGTTCCTGTGCTCATTTTC